>BDUI01008284.1:45662-56385 GCA_002335545.1 Apodemus speciosus
GAAGGGAGAAGAGGGAAAGAGGGAGGAGAGGAAAGGGAGAGAGGGGGAGGAGAAGGGGAGGAAGAGAGAAGGGGAGGGGAGGGGAGAGGGAGAGGGAAGGGGAGGGGAGAGAGATTTGTCAAGTCCTGACCCTTTATCCCAACCTCCAGCTTCAGAAGCTATAAAAAGCTGGGGAAGTTAATATTGACCAACATCAAGTCTTGGGAATATATTTAAGTGAGGAATTGTGAGGTTTTGACCACAGTACCGAGGGTACAAGATTTCAGTCCATCAGCTGAATTGATCCTATTTTCTTTGGACCACACTGTGGTTTGTGTTAAAAATCTAAACCAACATGCAAGATTTCTGAAGAATTTTTTTTTTCCTAAGCTTCTTTTGGGCAAAATCTAGCAACAAGACTCCCAACTCACTGCCTTGGTAGTGAAGCCAAATGGAGGCTAGCCCCTGGAGCTGGGCATCCCTCGAGGCTGCCACGGACCTCACCGCTGCCCACTTAGGATCCATGTGGGAACTTTGCTATTGATTTCTGGTTACTAGGCAACCACATCACTATTTTTCTTTTCCAACTCATTAAATATTTTTCTACAGTGTATCCCTATTAAAATTAAGAAATGAAAACTAGAACTAACAAGTCTCATGCCTAACAAAATATGGGGGTGGCTGTAACCCTGTAGGGTTGAAGGACACCCATAAATATTTATTGGGGGTGGGGGTGTGAAATGCGTGCTTGTATAAAAAAACCCACATAACTTGGTCTGGTAGGCATGTTTTTAAGACCGAGTTATAACGTACAGGTACATTTTATACATAATCACCGTGTAAGTCAATGATTTTATTTGTAGCAGTGTTGTCACAGCACTGCTTTTATATTTCCATCTCTCCCGGAAACTCCCTCACCGCTTGTCCTCAGCCTCCAGCATCTGCTGGTTCCTGATCCTTTTCCACCCATTGCTCACCAGTTCTCAGATTCTGCTGTGAGAACCACAAGGCATTCCGAGAATAGCAGCCTGCGGCCCAGTGTAGACGGAGTGGACCTGAAGTCCTTTGGCAGCACGTGGAGACAGAAGCTGATGCAAGAGAGAAGCTGCCTGCAGGGCAGCTCTCCCGCCGCCCACTGCCCATGGGACCTTGGGAGTGCAAGCCTCCCTCTTCCACAGGGTACAGTTCCTCTAGTTAGGCTGCAGCCCTGCTCCTGCTCCCAGTCCGGCTGACTTCTGGTGCTCAACTGTTCACTTTGATGAGACTCAACTGAAGTGTCTACTCCTTCACTGTCCAAGTCTTAGGCTCTAAGAGTCATAAAGGCCAATGCTAATGGCTAAGTGGGGAAAGATGCTCACTGCTGAGCCCGACCACCTGAGTCCCTCCCAGGAACTCCCATGATGAAAAAAGAGAACAAGGTGTCCTCCAGCCTCCGTGTGGGGCCCACATGATGTAAATCCCTCCCCCACATTAAAGTTTTATAATAAATAAGCAAATAAATAATGATTAAAAAAAAGAATAATGGTGACACACGTTTAATCCCAGCACCTGGACGGCAGAGGCAGGTGGATCTTTGTAAGTTCAAGGCCAGCCTGGTCTACATAGTGAGTTCCAAGCCAGATAGGGATACATAGAGAGACTGTCTCCAAAGCGGGAAAGAATTTAAAAAGAGCTATGAAGTTTTACCTCTGTCTTCTTTGTTTAGAAAAAAACAAAGCCTTAATCCTCTGTCTTTTCTAAACTTGCAGAAGAATGAACGTCACTTGTGAATTATGTTTAAGGATTGTAATTTGGTGGCTCTCTAGCTTTATATGCAATTCCAGTCAAATGAAGTTGGCAGAGTCAGTGTGGAGAGGACTTAGAAGGGATTTTGTTTGTTTGTTTTTATAATCATTGGAGCGAAAGCCATTGAACCAGCTCAACACAAGAGGCTTAGACTGCTTGCTTAGTATGTTAACATTGAATGAGCTCAACTATTTAATTTACTTAAACAAGGACATCAGGGACAAACTAGGAGCAGTTGTTTGCTAATTTTCTACTACTTTGGGGTTTTGTGCCCCCCACACCCATCCTGTGGCTTTATTTTACCCATTCCTCCACAGTCTTCCCTCCCTTCTTCTCTCTCTCCTTTCCTTCCTCCTTCTCTTCCTCCCTCCTTCCCTCTTTCCCTTTTTTCCTCCCTCTCTCCCTCCCTCCTTTCCTTCCCTTCCCCATCCCTCTCCCTTCCTCCCCCTTCATCCCTCTCTCCATCTTTCCTCTCCCCCTTTCCCCTCCTCTCCTTCACTGCCTCCCCTCGCTCTCCCCCACACATCCCTGTCCAACTTCTCTGCTGTTTGGTCCTTGGTCTCCAGAACAGCATTTTCAAAACTCAGGGATGCTTTTCAAAGCGCTAGCTTCTCTAGCTTCCTTCAAAGAGCAGGCTCAAGACAGCGCTGAGGGGTCACACTAGGCAGCTAGACACATGTGAGCACCCTCTGCCTTCCCAAATAAATGCATGTGCTAATTTAAAAAGTGCTTTAAAAATATTATATTCTCCAGAGATGGGAACATTTTAGAGCACATAGAAAAGCCATACCACACAGTCTACTTTTTATTTGTCCAAGTGGAATTTGCTTATCAGTGGTCACATACCAGATAATACATTCTAATGCTCTGTGAATCCACCCAAATGATATAATTCACTCTCTTTCAAACAATTGGGATTTCCCCCCCTCACTCCAAATACAAGGATAATACTTTAAAGACACACGGACTCCTTTGGAGACCGAGTTAGAGAAACCACCATTTTAAAGAGCAGTTTTTCACTCTTTAAATGTTTGAGTATGCTCAATCTCATCAGATATTTTTCCATCAAGCCACTGTGATTGAGATCTTGAAGAATGTTTTCAAAATAAGTAAGCACTCTTCCTGGGGATGGGGGGGGGTGAGAATTATCTAGCCATTGATGGCGTCCTGGCCCCGCAAAGAAGCTATCCCCCAACCCCTGGCTTTCCCACTGCCAGATATTCATTAATTAGTCTGAGGTCTCCTCCATGTTTCCTTTACAAAGCCACTTAAACCCACGCACCCATTTAACATATTTATGACCCCAGTTTTCTTTCTGTCCTCTGAGACTGTACCGTGATTGTTCTCTAGAGCAGGGACTGCAGAGAGCTTCCCCGCTGAAAAGAGCCAACATAAAGAAGGAAGTGAATATGTGTGGGGGTTGAATACCTTCAACAAAACGGCTGGGTGCAGTTTGGCCCCTGCACCCCCCTCCTGGGGTCACGTTAATTGAGTGGAGCCTCAACCTCTATGGAGTGTGTGGGAGACTATTAACTCTTAACAGCGCTCCATCTCGGGTTATTTATGTATTACTTAAATGATTGGTTATTGCTACTTGAATTTAATATTCCCCCTGGGGACCAAGATGGCAGCATCAGGTTGCAGAAAATCTACAAGTTATTTTTAAAACTGTAATTGATGTTTTATGGGAGTCGTAAAATCTTTCTGAACAAATAACTTACCATTAGTCAGAACCCAGAGCAGAGATCAGTACAATTAAGGGCATGGTGAAGCAGTGATGTGCCCATGTGCGGTCCTTGTCTGCGTGTGYYCAGGAGGGGTGGGTAGGAAGCAGACGCAGCGCACAGAGGGGTCTCCTGTTTACACAGCCCCTATGTAAATCACATTTGAGCCAGAGGGACTTGAGGGCATGAGTGGGACCTGTATCCAACAGATACGGAATTGGTAGCCACTCCCAGTCCCTCATCTTTTGATCTCTACTCCTCTCCAGTTATCTGGTGCGTGGAGGTCACACTCCCAAGCCTAGCAGACTCAGCAGAGCACACAATCCAATGCTACACTACCTCAGTCTACTACTCCCAATCACAAGTGCGATGGGCATGTACTGCCAACAGGTGTGGACCCGTCCACTCCCCCATCCAGCATGGCTCAGTATATCTGACAATACACCACGTTGGCAGCAAAACCCCATGATTCCCAAGCAATGTCTGATGATTTTATGTTCCCTAAGACGCCGCAGCAGATGTCACCCAAACTCCCCCAAAATGGAGGTACTTTTCACGTCTATCACTCTGGGTGTTCCCTGTATCTGAATGAACTGATTTTTGGCCACAAGTCAAATGTCAGACTTACATCTCTGTCAAAGTGATCCCCACTTTCTGCAGAGGCCCCTACCTTACCACTCTGTTGATTAAAGATATTCCCAATCAGTCTTCTGCATGCCCAGAGTGTGTCTTCAGGGGAATCCAAGCCAAGACAAGTGCTTCCTTTGCCTGCATTGCTCTTCTTGGCCCCACTGACCCCCAGGACTCACCCACCAGCCAACAGAGCACCAAGGTGGTCCAAAAACCTTGACTTTTCCCAGGTGGCTCTGACTTCAAGTCCCCATCAGGTAGTTAGGAGGTGATTATTTTTTTTAAAAAAATATTATTAAAAAGTCCACACAGTATATTCTGATCATGGTATCTGCTCCCCTACCTCTTCCCAGATCTCCTCCAGCTCCCACCCATCCAACTCAATGCCTTCTACCCCCACCTCTGTCTTCAGATAACAAGCATGCAAAATAAACAATAACAACAGTAACATTGAAAAGGTACAAGAAACACATTGAAACACACACACAAACCCCATAGAAACACAAAATTGGAAACCATAATATACAAGCAAAAGACCAGTAGGATTCAAACAAAAAAAATGAATGAACAAACAAAGCCCTAATAAAGCAATGAGACAAAAATCTACAAAACCACTGAGTTCGTTTTGTGTTGACCTTTTACTTCCGAGGCATGGGGCCTCCCCTCAAGTGTAGTCTGTGAAGCTCCATTGGAGAAAAATAATTTTACTTTAGCCGTTGGAGGTAGCTTCTTGGTTAGAGATGGAGGCCACGCCCACCCCCGCCTCTGGGCTCTGGGACCCCATCTGGTCTGATCCTGTTGCAGGCTCTGCACAGCTGCCACAGTTTCTGTGAGTTCGTGGACATGTCAGTCTTGCTGTGTTTGGAAGATGCTGTTTTCTTGGTGTCTTCCATCCCCACTGCCTCTTAAACTCTCTCTGTTTTCTCTTTAGCAGAGCTCCCTGAAGCCTGAGGGGAAGAAATTGATGGGACACCCCCATTCAGGACTGAGTGTTCCAATGTCTCTCCCCCTGCCTGCTGCCCCTAGTTCTGGTTTTCAGCATTAGTTCCCATCTACTGAAGGAAGAGACTTTGCTGATAATGGCTGAGTGAGACATGGATCTGTGGGTACAGTGGAATGTCATTAGGAGTCATTTTATTGCTATGTTCCTTCAGCAGAGCAATAGTATTTGGTTTGCTCCTCGGTGCGTGGCCTAGATAGTCTCAGATTCTTGGCCACTTGAGAAGTGTCAGGCATGATTTCCATCTTATGAAGTGAGCCTTAAAGTCAACTAGTTATTGGTTGGTTATTCCTGGATTTGTTTCACAATTACAAAATAGCACATCATTCAGGCAGGTCATCGCTATAGATTGCTGGGTTTGTAGCTGGGTTGCTGGTTACCGTTGTAGGAGGTGGTTGGTAGGACAGAGTGGCTACAGGTAAGAGAGGAATGCAAACCCTGACCCTGGTCCTTTTTGGGATAATTCTGCTGCTTCGTTCATGGAGTCTGTTACCCGATTCACCATGGACATTTGGAGACAAGCAAGTCATACAGAGGAACATCAGGAAAAGTGTACATCACAAAAAAATATACGTTGCATATTTTTCATAAAAAGAAAGCATGATAGTTTGGAATTTGCTGGGTTTGAGCTTTCCAAAATAATAACAATTAAGTGGACACCACAGAGAGCTGAGCACACAGAACCAGGCATAGGTGTAATGGCAGGAAATAAGGACCTCGGTGGGGGTTACACTACAGGAGCCTGATGACRTGTATACAGGGGAAGCCTAAAGGTCACCTCCGATGMCAACTTCTTATTTCTTCAGCACACACAAGAGATGCCTGCTATCATCTGTAAAAAGAAAAGGGTTCTTTTGGTTCACAGTCTCACCATGGCTAGGGTCTATGACAGAGTAGAACTGCTCACCTTGTGGCTGGGAGGCAAAAGGGAAAAAGCAGAGGAAAGGGTTTCCTTCTACCATCTTCTGCAAGAACATGTCCTGACTCCCTTAGCATTTCCCACCTGGGACCATGCCTTGAACACTTGGGCATTTTGAGGGGACTTCGAGACCCACACTATAGCTGTATGTCCTGAAGAAAGGGTGAGGAAGAAGAGATAACACATCTGTGTCACCTCCATTAAATATCTTTAGATGTGGGACAATGGCCCCATGGATAACACATAAACAGGAGGACTTCTGTTTGAATCACCAGAACTCAAGCAAAACCAGGAATTATAGTGCACAGTTGTCATCCCTGGGGCTCCTATGTGAGATTGGAGCTTGTCCTAGATTCACTTTTGCTGCTGTGATAAAACACTCCAACTGAAGTAGCGTAGGGGAGAAAACGTTTATTTTAGCTCATCAGTCCAGATTCTAATTCTAGTTCATTGTTTTGGTGAGGTGTAAAGGTGGGAGGGACTTGAAGCAGCGAATCATATCATATCCATATTCATAAGCAGAAAGAAATGAATTAACATATCCATACATACAACTCAGCCCACCTTCACTGCTCTTATGCAGTCTAGGACCCAAACCTAGGGTCGGTGCCGCCCACAGTGGTCTGGGTCTTCTTCCYGCATCAATTAACATGATCAAGGCAATCTCTACAGACACGCCCAACCTGATGAAACAATCCTATATTGACATTCTCTTCCCAAGTGATTTAGATTGTGTCAAGTTGACAACTGGAACTATCACAAAGATGGAGACGGAAAAATTTCCAGAAACTCAGGTGCCACATGCCTTAGTGTATAACAAGCAAAGGGAGAGTGTGTCTCAGACAAAGTAGGTAACAAAGACTGTCTTAGTCAGGGTTTCTATTGCTATAATAAAGCACAATGACCAAAGCAACTTGGGGAGGAAAGGGTTTATTTGGCTTATACTTCCACATCACTGTCCATCACCAAAGGAAGGCAGAGCAGGAACTCAAGTGGGACCAGAACCTGGAGGCAGGAGCTGATGCAGAGGCCATGGAGGGATGTTCCTTACTGGCTTGCTCTTATAGAACTCAAGACTACCAGCCCAGGGATGGCACCACCTACAGTAGACCCTAATGGATCACTAATTGAGAAAATGCCCCACAGCTGGATCTCACGGAGGCATTTCCTCACCTGAAGCGCCTTTCTCTGTGATAACTCCAGCTTGTGTCAAGTTGACACACAAACCCAGCCAGTACAGTATGGGCTTTGCACACTCTCGGTCTAATAATGCACTTGGCAATCTGAGACCCTTACCTGCTTGTACCATGCACATAATCCTTTCTTAACAATAAAATAACTTTCTCCTCTTCTCGACAACCACAAAATATAGGGAGTTTGCATTCATACCTATTCCTAACCATATCTGGGTATGGAAAGTGGGGCACCAATCTGGCCTAAACTGTTTTTTGGTGCACATGCAATTTGGCCAAGTGTGTCCTGAAAGTGAGCTTTTAGGAAGACTTTCCTATTTATCATCTTCTGCTTATTCATAATTGGACCTGCATATGACTAAAACAGGTACATCATGGAAAGGAACACTCGCAGGGAACAGAGGTCTATAAAATCCAAATCTGTGGGTCAAAATTGAGATCCACCCCCAAAACTATGGCTCTAGTAACCAGACTCCTCCTCCTAAACCTATGAAAAGAAGCCCTAAACAGTGCTAGAGCCCTTGAGTCCCTGACTCCAGTCACTCCAGACAGTGAACCTGATCTGTACCATTGCTTTGCTTTGGAATCAAGTTCCCTTGCTATTCTGCAATATGTGTGAGCCATCACTGCATTGTTGCTGAAGGGCCAAGAACCTGGAAACACTCAGCCCTGATCCTGATCCCCTGTCACAAGAGGTCACTTCCGAGTGGACCCTTCCGTGCCTTAATCTATGTGTGTGTTTGGGGACCAGGGAACAAAGGAAAAGGATACTGCTTCCCAAATCAGCTCACATTGCTTCTTCCCAGGGTCCTCCCAGGGCTATCACCACAGCCAGGCGTCATAAGTCCAAATGAACAAGAGCAGTGGGCACCACACACTCGGAACTTCATGCTCTACCTGACATCATGTTCTTRTCGTGAACGGATGAGTTCTTGTCTACTTACAGAAACCAGAGAGCTTTTGCCATGGCAAGGTCTATGGTTAGTCAGCATCGTATTAAGATTAACCTGCAGGTATGAGAGCTAGAGGTTAAACCAGGGAAGGCGGGCCTGTAAGACCGATGTCTGAATGATAACAGTGGCTGGGTTCTTTGATGAACGAAAACCACTTCCATGGGAAATCTGCTAGAAAAACAGTGAAGAATCCACTTGAAATTTGGGGAGGCAGCTTAGGCGGTATGTCCCTGCCTTGCAAGTGTGAGTCCGATCCTCAGAACACATACAGAAGGAGATAGTGTGGGTGGAGTAAGTGAGTGTGTGTGTGTGTGTGGGGTGTGTGTGCTCATAATCCTGGCACCGGGGAGACAAAAACAGTCACATCCTTGGGGCTCATTGGCCTTAGTGGGAAGCTCCAGACCTGTGGGAGCCTCAACAAACAAATAGACAAACAAACAAACAACAAACAAACGGCTAGAGGATCCTGAGGCATGGAGCCTAACACACACACACACACACGCACACGCACACGCACACGCACACGCACACGCACGCACGCACGCACGCAAGCATGTACAGATCACTTAAAAATACAGTGGAGAGGAAATCCCCTGAAAATATTTTCTGTACACTATTGTGTGTAACAACTGTTCTCTTGGCAAACAGAGCTATGACACAGCTGCTACTTAGTTTCAAATGTCAGCTTGCCACAATTTAGAACCACTGAGCAGGACCCCCAATAGAGACAGGTCTTGAGCTCCTCAGCTGAAGCGGAAAGACACAGTAAAGGTGGGTGGTGCMTTGCAGTAGCTGCCCAGATAACAAAAGAGCACAGAGGAAGGAGTGGGGCTTGCCTTTCCCTCACCTGGCCTCCTTCTTGCCTGTGATTTGCCCTGCTGCTGCTSCCGCCCTCACTGAAACCCTGAAACCGGAACCTGCATTTCCAGGCTTCCAGCATTGGCGGTGTGAAGGCATGGAGGTGAGAGTCTTGATCCAAAATCCCAAGGTGAGAGAGTTAACTAGGGAATGCACAAGTCCTTTTAAATCTCAAAGCCCTCCTCTGTGACAGACCTCCTCAAACAAGGCAGACTCCTAACTCTCCCCAGAGAGCCACCAACTGGGGCCAAGTGTTCAAACAGATGAGCCTACATCCTCATCAAGACACTGTAGCACAGAGTCTCAGGACTCAGGAGGATCCCAGGCTCACTCGCAGCATCTGTTCCTTGAAAGCCAAGYTTAGTCTGGCTTGCTGGTGCACCGCCCCACCGATGAGGATGGCTCTGGTGTCCCAGTGACTTCCCTGGAGTCCCTAGCTCTTATAGGTCCTTACGCTTCACCACTGCCATATTGCTTGCTCCCAGAATACTTCACTGTTGTGGTCTAGAAAGGTGTTGTTTGCCAGTGTGGATTGATTGAGTGGGACTCTAACASAAATACACAACTCTTACCTTCCTAGCCGACCTCAGGGCACACTGAGTTCTGTAGGAACTCACTGCTATCAGTTCTTCCRCAAGGAACTTACTCTCTAGACAGCAGGACCCAATTCAGCGCACTTCACTGAAGAAAGCTGGAGTTTAAGTTTTCTTTACTGCTCTGCAGCAGAGTGACATCAACACAGTGGTCTATGCTGGCAGTCACTGATGTCCACATCACGTGACTGGGATTCTCCCTGGGGGTCTTATGAGTCAGTGTAAGAAACAGGCTACATTATGTTTTCTAATTGTATGTTGAACACATTCTTTGCCACCATCCCTTTGTCTTCTCTTTCCCTCTGCTTAGTCTCCTACTTGCAAGGCATGTATTCATAGGCAATGCTATTTTGCTACATAGAATCTAGGGGCCCCAACTGAGAGGAAACATGGTGTCTGTCTTTCTGAGACTGGCTGACTTCTCTTAATCTGATTATTTCTAGTTACATCTATTTTTTTCCCAAATAACATAACTTTATTCTTCTTAATGTTTGAAAAAAAAAAAAAACATTGTGGGGGCTGTAGAGATGGCTCAGTAGTTAAGAGCACTGGCTGCTCTTGCAGAAGACCAGGGTTCAGTTCTCAGGACGCACATGGGGGCACACGATCATCCTAAACTCTTGTTCTAGGGAATCTAATGCCCTCTTCTGACCACCAGGGTCATCAGACATGCTTAATGATAGCACTTTTAAGATCCTTCTAAGCTCTGCCCAATAGTTACCTAGAAATAGCCAGGTAGGCCTGGCTTGCTATAAAAGGGACTGTTTGACCTCTCTGCTCTCTGACCCTTTTCTCTCTCTGACCCCTTCTCTCCCTCTCTTTTCTTCTCCCTCCCCCTCTTTCCAACATGTTCCTGGCTGGCCTCTTCTCTCTCTCTCTCTCTCTCTCTCTCTCTCTCTCTCTCTCTCTCTCTCTCCTTCTCTGTCCCCTCTCTTTCTCTGCCTCTACTCCCTTCTCAGCCCCCCTTCCCATTCCCCTAAATAAACTCTGTTCTATACTAGACTCTTTGTATGGCTGGTATCTCAGGCTGGGGGAGAGATGATTCAGCATGGGCCTGCTGAGGCACCCTCTCCCACCGCACCATACTGT
>BDUI01008286.1:58573-75378 GCA_002335545.1 Apodemus speciosus
TTCCAAACACAAAAAGTATGTACAGCATGTTTAATAATATGCAATATGCAAAAGCTTTGTGTTGCTGTTAGCAACATCTACCCCACCCACCCTCCTTATTCACAAGTGTACCTCTACTAAACACAATTACATCACTAAGCCTGTTAGTTTGGGGTTCTTAAATTTGTTAAAACTGGAAAATCTTTGTGTAAGGGCTCCACTCATTTGACTCCAGGTTGTACACTTCCACGGTATTCAGAAACTCATTGCCATCGAACCCTCCCACTGCGTAAATGGTATTCCCTACAGTTGTGATCCCAGCGTTGCTCCTTGGTGAAGTCATATTTCCCATCATCTTCCACTCATTTCTCGTTGGATCATACATCTCCACACAACTGATGGCATGAGAACCATCAAAGCCACCACCTACAAACAGTTTTCCTAAAAGAGAAACAAAAGAGTTAGTCTAAAAAGACTCAGAAAACAAAAAAGCCTCCAAAAATGGAGTGAGTTTTAACTAGAAATGCTTCTCTATTCTGTTAGGGCAAAGCACAGTAACACACACTTGTAATGCCACCACTCAGGAATCCACAACTAAGGACTATTAGTATGAGGTCAGCCAGGGCTACATAATGAAATCTTATCTCACGAAAAGAAAAGAAAAGGTCTGTGTAATTGTGGCAAGGACACTGGAAACCATGGAGTTGAGTTAAATGGAAAAGAATCCATTCCTGTGGAAACTTGGGCAACTACAGGGAGAAAAGGGCAGAAACTAYACCATGTTAAATACATCTCCCACAATTCCATTACTACTGTGATCATCTAATTAATAGATGAACAATTAAGAGACACAAGGTAGAAACTTGCCTAATATGTGAAGTGACAAACTATCTGAGTTCTATATAGTCAAAGTTATAGGAGGGACATAGACTTACCCAGTAAAAGTGAGGCCTTGGCTCAAAATGGCACCACAAAAGTTACAGAAAACAGACTAATGACTGAACCTTTCATCTACGTGATTTTTTTTTTTTCAAATTATACTCAATAGAACAAAAATGTGAGCAATAAACTTTGGGGAGGCAACTACTAATTTTGAGCCTCACTGTTTTCTATCACTTGTCCTGCTTGCATGAATACAGCTGTATACATTGCTAGGGCTCACAGAGGTCTGGGCTCTGGGTCAGGAGGCTGTCACTGCTCTCAGCACACTCACACGCTCACTAGCTGAGCCACAAAGTCTTGCTAAGATTCAGCTTTCTTCCAAATGATGTTAACTAATTCTACAGACAATAAAGCAATCGATAAAGACCATGTGAAAGGACACTGTCTACAAAAGAAAACTAAGAGATTATGCTTTAAAATAAAATTCTTAAAGTTAATCTAAGACTGAATTATGGATACAGATCACAGGGAAATTTGGAACTTGGTTAAGAACATCAAGAGATGGGTGAAAGACACTTAGAGGGGAAAATCCTTAATTCTTTTGTGTCACAAGAGACAAAATACATCTGAATTTTTAAAAAGTGATTCATAATTATTTTGTGTATGACATAGGTGAGGTTTGCATTTGCTACAGCACACATAGAGGTCAGAGGACAACTATGTGGAGTCAGTTCCTTCCTCCCACCTTTACATGGACTCTGGGGATCCAACTCTGGGTTTTTGCCAGAGGCATTCTACCTGCTGGGCCATTTCACCAGCAATCTACGGAAAAGCRTGTAAGTAACCCTTCTTGGCTGGCATTTGGAGCTAACTCTTGCCGCTTTGTACTATTTAGCTCTCCAAACCTGGATACTTACCATCAAGCACAGCGACTCCAGCTCCTCGCCTAGCCACGTTCATGGGTGCAATTAAAGTCCAGGTGTTATTTTCAGGATTGTATCGTTCTACTGTGTTCAGACAATTCCAAGATTCTGCACCCCCAATTATGTACAAATAACCACCAAGTTCACAAACTGCAGACTGGTGTCTACCTATAAAAATTAAGGCAAACCAGGATTATTATTAAAGCTATCAAAACTGTAAATGTGTACTACAATTTATTAATTCACAGATCTTTAAAGAACAAGTTCAAAGCCAGCCATTTTGGGCTACACAGAAAGTTCCAGGCAAGCCCTATTCCCCCTCCCCCAACAAAACAAAGAGACCAACTTACGAATGTTAAGAGGAGCACAGCTTGTCCACGACTTTGTTACAGGATCAAATACATCACAATTTTTCAGGCCTTTTTGACCATATGGATCAGAGCCACCAACAATGTACAATTTCCCATTCAGAGCACATACTCCTGGAAAGGTATAAAATATGTTAATAACTCAATTTTCATGATTAAACACTGGCTATGTTAGTTAGAAGAGTATGATTACCTGCATTACAACGGTTAGTTCTCAACTCTGGAACAGGGGTCCAGTCATCAATGCTTGGATCATACATTTCTCCACAACTCAGGTCATCTGAGTGTCCATTTGATCCACCCACCACATAGAGCTGTCCCTATATCAAAAATGGTAAGAATGGTTAAGACTTTCCCCTGGGTAGTCCTAAGGAAAAAAACAAACCTGAAGGATTGCTTGCAGCACATGGTACTTACCATCAGCACAGCCATTTGAAAGCGGGCTCTTGGTGTTCTCATGGGAGCAAGGAAGGACCAATGATCTGTATGTGGATCATAGCATTCAACAGTTCGAAGACACTCCTCTCTGTTATAACCACCTGGCAAAAGAATCAGAAGTTTGCTTAAAATGTGAAACATGAGAATGGCTAGATTTACCCCTACTGGCAGTGGGCATTTTACTATGTCTCCCAGGCTGTCTTACAGTTTGAGCCTCTTAATACACCGCCCAAGTGCTAAGATTAAAAACTGTGGCTGGTCACCCGGGTCCAGCCAGGATGTCTTTAGGTTATGTACCTAACGAGATAGGTACTTAATGTTCCTAAGAGTCAAGGAGTAGCATTCATTATCTATATGAGCAAACTGCTTATTCTGACTTGAAATCTAACAAGTTTATCTACTCTCTAAGTCTAACATACAGGTGTACTACAGCACTTGGCCTAGCAAGCCCCCGAGGCCCTGGGTTCGTGGTCTAGCACACCATGGTCTAGCATACCACCCTCATTTAAAACAATGACCTCTAACCAAACTTAGGCATAYTCAATTCAATATCAATGTTATTTCTGTCTTGAAGTTCAGCATGTTGAGTCCTTCCACCACAAGTCAATATAAATGTCCATCTACAGGCCTGTCCGTCATACCCAGTGTTCTGCTCTTACCTGCAGCTATGAGTTTGCCATTCATCTCTGCTGTCCCTAGTCCGGACCGTGCATACTGCATGGGAGACATGGGCTTTTCTAGGATATCGTCTGGCTGCATCTCAAAGCTTAAACTCTTGCTCAGTTTTGGAGTACTTGTTGGCGAGCTCTGTGGGCTGTTCCGCCCATGCAGGAAAATGACACAGAATGTACCATCCAGCACAGCCAGGCACAAGTAAGTGTTATCTGTGAACACAAGAGCTCCGTGTTTACCGTGGAACTATTAATATTAACCCTTGGGGTGGTTAGAGAATTCTAAATTGTATTCGAGTCTTCAGAACGGAACTTCTGCTATAGTTTTCCATGTGCCATTGCTCTGAGTTTTTCCTTATTCAGTCTCAAAGTATTAAACTGACAACTATCCTTACAAATAGATAAACTGAAGACAAACTTACTTGAAGTCTTTTCAGAAGCAACGATTTTCCACTCATGCTTAGGACTTTGCATTGAAGCATTTGGAGAAGAGAGACATCCAGTGGAACTGCCACTTATCTGCTTATGGCCATTCTCACGGGGTGGCTTTTTCTGCAAAATCAAAAGGCAGCTACAGAAACCTAGCCAGAGAGCATTCCTGCTGCACCTTTGTTCCTGAGCTACTGTGCAACACTGCCCATACACTGAGCACCTTCCACCTACACASCACGCCAAACTGAATCCAAACCAACTCTCCAGCAGACAGGTTCCTGCCACACTTAAAAATGAAGCAGCTACATCTACACAACTGGCTGCTCAGAAAAAGTTCAATTTGAACAATTCAAAAAACACCACAGGTCAAACACCAGAATGCTATCTCAATATGGGAGCAAGGAGGAGAAAATAACTCATCTCATCTGTTCTCCRTAAGAAACTGCCAACCTAACCAAACTGTCTTTAAGAGTATCCTTCACACAATGCCAGCAAAGAGTGGTTCTGCCAACCTCTGAAAGCATTTTATAGGGAAGTATCAGAGGCATGTACATTTTATTTTAGGGCTACTTATTACTGATACACAGAGTAATCAGAAATTAAGTAATTTCTAAAATTCTAAAAGAACCACTCAAAAATTTTAATACAGGAATGGTAATGAAGGATTCTTCAAGAATTAGTATGTTTTATTTATGAGCTTCTTTTGCAACTCCCTTAGCCCTGCCACTTCAAGGAGAAAGTACAGAATCCCATGCAGGTCTGATGGTGGTGCACACCTGTAATCACAGCCTGCTACTGAGTCTTAAAATGTCTGCCATGAAAAGAACAGCCACCAAACTTCAGTACCTACAAACGCAGCTCACCCACTTAACCTGGTCTCCAGGGACAGACTGGACAGCCAAAAAAAAAAAAAAAAAAAAAAAAAAAAAAAGCTCCTTAATCAGTTAAGGAATATAAAATACATTAAAATCTCCACCTCAATCTGTGGAAAGGAGTCCCAAGTATCACAAAATAAGAAATAGATGATACACCAAAGAGGCTTCACAGCAGGAAGAGTGCTCTAACATACGAACTGTAACTGAGTGACCATGAATGGGATCCACACTACCACTAGAGACTACTGACTGGCATTAACAAACACACCTTGTGCACAGTCCTCATAACCTCCTATACAAACAGAATCACACCCTTTTAAAATCACCTTCCAGTAGAGCTAATTCATCTGGCATCCACAGTTTCTTCTGAGGCGGCTTTTACAGTCAGAGTAGGATCTGATCACATTCCTCTTTCCCAGGCTACCTCTCTACCTACTCTTCTCATCTTAATCTAGAGTACGACGAAACACCTTTTCACCACCACAGTCTCTAGTCACAACAYTTTGGCCAGACAGGTCAGCATTTCATATTCCCATCATCTTCTCATCCTCAAACTGTCCTAAAGCACTATTAAGACCTACCCTCAACCKTTGAAGAGCTATGTATAGCCATAGATGAGTGGAACTGATCCTTCTCCATATCCTTAGATTATTAAGCTTTTCATCATTCTTGAAAACTTAAAACTATTACCTGAAATAGTGTACAAACTGATTTCGCAAGCTTTAATCTATCCTCTGTGTCTGTCCATAAAAACAAAAAAGCAAACAAACCAACAAAGTTCAAGCCAACTTTGTAAAGTTAAAAACCACAAATCTGTTGAGATCACATAGCCAGCCCAGAGACACCCACCTACAATTAGCCGCTTCCTATGACTAAGGAATGCCAACTAGAAMTATAACTAGCCACATCTCTCTAAACTCAGTGTTTCACTATGACTTTTTTAAAAATTACATATTCTTTCCACTCAGTTTTCTTGTCTAAATTCTCCTTGCTGTACATGTAGCTCAGGTAGAGCACTTGCCTATCATATGCGAAGGACCCAGGTTTCATTCCCAGAACACACAAAATTAAAAAAAAAAAAAATCTTCTTGCCACCTACAGGAAAAAGCATCCGTTGTACAGGCTTCCTTTTCCGGATTAGACTGCCACGGCTCATCACCTTCTGCTCATCTAAGACTAATCCACTAAATCCCGAGCCTGCTTTTGTGCTGCCTTCCACCTCACAGCTGATCCCACAGGCTCCCTCAGGCCCTCTCTGGTAGATGCCTCTTCTCAGACAGTATTGTTTTCTACCTTGGTAGGGTCCTGTAGTAGAAGCTACATATGCCTTCATGTCAATCAACACAGCCTGACACTGACTGGTGTTTAAACCTTTTGCCCTTAGAAAGGCTACTTTGACTTACAATATTTATAATTAAAGATAAAAACAACCCCAGATGCTCCAAGTAGAAATACAAATATGGCTTTTAAGTCCCCAATTTTTTAGAAGTACTAYTATTGCCGTGGAATACCATAGACATCTACCATCTGGATAACATAAGCACACAGTTAGTATACYATCACTGAGCCAACTTTAAAGGAAACACTCCGTGGTTTGGGATTACTCTCCAGCATATTCCTTCACAATGCTGAGTTAAAGGTCACACTGGGATGCATGACTATTTTATAAAAATTCCAAACACTGCAAAATATATTAATGTCTCAAGTTAGGACAATCGGTTTTTGGAAGGTGTAGAGYGGTGACTAAAAAAGAGGGAGGCTCCAGGGCGCTTGTCTTCTTAAGAGCATGGTTTAGTGACTGGCTCACTGTGGCGTTCACAATCTGTGGGGCTGCTATGGTGTTACTCAGTATTGGAGGGCATGAAATACATGCAGAGCACTGGTTTAATTTTAACACACAAAAACAACAGATGTTTCTTTTCTGGATACTGTCAGTGTCCATAAGGTAAAATTGTTCATACACCTCAGATGTTTGTTCTCTATTGTTAAAAATGTATCTGAACTTAAATGTTTAATAAAAGGCTACAGAAGTAACTCAATCAGCACAAGGAAACTATACTGCTTTAATACATTTTGCCGGGAGAAACATCCAGATCACACTGTAACACATGATCAACCATTTCCGAATTCAACATTGTATAAACTTATTATAAATCATGATATGGTCTCTATTTCAGGTCAGTAATTAAATAGCCAAAATTTCTTTCACAGCCATCAGCAATCTACATCAACATCTTTTTAAAACTGGTCCTATTGATCATGCGTGTTACAAATAACTTTATCTAACCAAATTAACAAAATCCTAACATATTGCTTTATTTTACTGTTCTTATTACTAGTTGTGAACCAGATTTTGGGAGAAAAGGTGTAAATGGAATTTGTCTAATTTGCTGAGTTAGCTTCTACTAGTGTGGCAATGCTGGAAACTGTAAAATATGCCTATTTTCTCCCCAAAAAGTCTCTGTCCAGTTATAACAATGGAATTCGTCCACTTTCCTTTATTAAAGGAAAATTTAAGAATGCTATAAAATTCTCCAGTTAACTTTTAACCTGAGGTTACCTCAGACTGTGCAATGTGTACCTGCACAAACTGAATGTGGTCATCATCACTGCCAAACACCTCAGCCTGTCCATCTAGTGGGTTCCCATCAAGCAGCTTGTGATCAGCTGAGTAGTACAAGGTTTGAACCTGCAAAACAGCAACAGAACACCCATGTGGCTACTGTCACCATGGCTACTCGCTAGCACGCAGATTACAACCGCCTCAAGGTAACCTCCAGTGTGCATCTTGACATCTTACTCTGGCAGGATCCCGATGCAAAGAAAAACATGTCATAGCAGCAAAAATGTAAAAAGTGAAACCAAAACAAAAAACAAAACAAAAATCAAGATCAAATACAGAATCTTCTAACATTGGCTGAAGAGTCCTTGGCTTGACTGGCTTGAAAGAAATCTTCCTTGTTTCCATAGCTTCTATTATGTGACATTAAGAAAAAAAGTATAGTACAACACATAGTTTCTTAGATACACATATTTACAATAAAACAATGAATGGTTTACACCTTTGAAGATAAATGGTACTGTTTGAATAAACATACTTCTCCCTGTAGGTAATGTCAAGAAAATACATAAAGAAAAAACAAATGCAAAAATTCAAGCACGCTGCAGTCTTCCTGCACAGATGCAAATGTATGACTACTGCATCTGATTCCCACACGGAAGTGACAGAACTGAAAGAGCACCTGCCAGCCTTTAGAGAACGCAGTGACGGCAGTGGCTAAGGCCTAACAGAGCAGGCTAGCTTTGGTGAGCGTGGAGGGTTCTGTGGAATGATACACTCAACTACCCCACTGCTCCAACCAACACATAGACCAGTCCCAACTTTTCCATCCAATTTTGTTCTTGTGTATTTTTAAAAAAACAGCTCGATTCTGACTCTACGTAAGAACACCATTGAGAACACAAAGCTTTCAGGCAAGAACCCTGTAAAGGAGTAAACACCATTAAATCATCATCGCTCTCTGCCCACAGCGGACTTTTCTTAGGAGAACTGGGGCAGGACTGCTGCTTCTTTACGTGTCAATACACTGGAGGTTTCTTCTTGGTTCTTCAGTCTTGGGGATCCTAGTTTTGTTAATAAACCTATGGGGAGATAAACCAACGGGGAGGAACAACCATTAGAAGCTTTACCTACTTGTCAGATTTAAAGCAAAAAACCTGTGAAGAAAAATTAAGAATCTACAGAAAATGTCAGTACCACCTCCCATTTCTAAAGCAAGTTACATGCTACTTTAAAGAAAGTTAACAGCACATAATAAGCAAGAAAAAAAGGAAAAAAAAAAAAAAAAGAAAAGCAGAAGACCAAACTGAACGGTTCATTCAGCTCACCTGGACACCCCCCCTGTTTCTCAGCTTAGGGGTACCTATAGCAAAATTTAAATTCTTTAGGGTCATGGTTATAAAATAAAAGTGAAAGGGAATCCTTCATGTTATAGCAAAAAATAATTTGTAAGAACTGTTGGATCCCATTTACTTTAAAACTAACCTCTTCCATGAGCTCTTCCAGGCTGTCTCCATTCTCCCAGATGCTACGCTGCACCCAGTTGATTACCTTTGTATACAACTTGCCATTGCTGGGCAAGCAAACATTATCTTCAAGCATTACCTCCAACTAGAATTACATATAAATAAAACAATTATCAGTGACATCCACATCAGCTTTGAAATTCTAGTTCTCAGCTAAATGCTCAGTTTCATAATAAAAGTTTTATTGGTGGGAAGGGGGGTTCATGAGCCCCACCACTAGCTGAGGTGCTACAGGTGGTTGACAGTTTCATTTCTTTAAAGTTGTGGTTCCTGGTAGGCCACTACAGTTTAGTGGATTGTTCCATATCCATCAGTAACAAGCAGCACATTGGGCCAAAAAAGTTTGAGGATGTGAAGTTGAGTATGGATCTGGAAGTGAATATGGTAAAACATTGTGCACTTTTTTTAAGTTCTCAAAAATATTGTATTAAAAAAGTTGTATTCCATCAATTTTCTCAATTTGCAAGGAAATCAGTAACCCTAAAGTAAATAAACAGGGAAGCAGAAACCCATTATATGATTAACAACCACTTCAATGCATGAGCATTACTGTAAACCTAATTCACCTGACAAAGACTGTGCCTGCAACTACAGAACAGTACTCGACCTGTATGACCTATGTGGCCTACTCCTTACCTTTAGTCTCGGAAGCTTAAGAAATTCCTCTTCTTCTGAAATTTGTAACAAATGTTCCTGAATATAAGAGTCAACTTTATTCAGCAAACGGGAGTCTCCCATACAACTTGCAAAATTTCGGTAAGAGATGCAGCTAGTAACATCCATTCTTGATAGTAAATAATCTCCGCAGACCTTAGAAAAGAAATATAGACGTGCCAATATTTGCATAGTTTACTGAATATTTAATGTCAATATGTGAACATCATGTGAAATACAGAAATGAGCCAGAAATCAAATCAAAGTAAACAACGGGATAGCACATGGACAAATGATAATATATCAGCTGGGCATGGTGGTGCACGGATGCCTAGAATCTGGGGCACCTGAGACAAGAGAAATCTAAATTCAAACCCAGCCTGGGCTACATAACAAGATGTCCCAAATAAAACCAAACAACAAAAAGCAAATGAGAACCAGCAAAGATATGGCATACAAGTAAGTTGCTTAGAGCAAATGAGACAGATGGAAATGCAGTGCAGGACCTAGGTGTCAACAGGCGCAGTGAGGTAAGGCTTTCTGATAGGCTGGGTATAAATAATTGTATAATATAAATGGGGCTCTGCAATAGAAAAGCTGAGAACAGCACCCATGGGATGTAGCAAAAGGGAATTAGGAAATAAATTTGGAAAAATAGTATCTATTAGGAAGAAGCTGGAATGTGAAACTATGTGCACAGGACTTGTGTTAAAATTCACTGTGTGTGTCTGGCTTCATACACGGATATCAGACAACCGTGTGGAGTAGATTTCCCTCTTCCACCTTTTACATGGGTTAGAAACCAGGTCACCATGGCTGATACAGCAGGCAGCTTAACCTAATGAGCCATCCTGCTGGCCTAAACACAGGATTCTTTTTTTAAAGATTCATTTACTCTCCATTTTGTAGGAGTGTTTGCCTGCATGTATGTCTATGCAAGAAACCATATGCACGCTGTGTTTTCAAAGGCTCGGAGAGGGCATTAGGTTCTCTAGAACCAGAACTGGCTTGGCTGTAGGTTTATGGGGCATTTTGTCTGTCATAAGGGTTTAACGCAGCAGTTCTMAATCTGTGGGGTGCAACCCTCTGAAGGTCAAATGATCTTTTTATCATGGTCACCTAAAGACCACTAGAAATAGATATTTATATTATAATTCATAACAATAGCAAATCACAATTATGAAATGGCAACAAATACAATTTTATGATTGGGAAGCACTACAACACGAGCAACTGTATTAAAGAGTCAGTGTTAGGAAGGTTGAGAACTACTGGTTTAAATTTTGTTACAGACTATGTATAGAATCCACAGAGCTGTTCTTTATGAAACTTTATTTTAAAAAAGCCTGACCCTTTTAAGAAGATTTTAGTTTGCTAGCCCTTATTCAAAGCCACTTCTCTGCTTAAAAATCCTATGACTAGGGAGGGGTGTTGGAGAAACGGCTCAGTGGGCAAGAGTACTTGTTGCTTTCCTAAGAGCTAATTGTTCTTCCATAGGACCTGAATCTGGCCCACATCAGCAGGTAGCTCACAACACAACCACTGCTAACTCTAGCTCCTGGGGACTCAATGCCTTCTTCTGGTCTCTGCAGGTACTTTCCCGTATGTGTAGAACATACACATACATGAATCTGTTGTATCAGATACTGTCTATATCATTTTAATTCCTTACAGACTCCTTTGCATTTGCTCTAGGGCAAACACAGCATCTTGAAACTGATCTCAGTTTATGCTCAAGCCAGAAAGGTTCATGTCAAAGCCAAGCTACAGTTCTGTGTAGTAATCTTACAATGTAAGTAATGCTATTTAACATACTATCCAAAATAAATATATCCAAAGAGATGTAGTATTTTATGTAACTTAATTTCCCAATACTATCCTATCATCATCATAGAAAAATATACAAGTAAAGTAGCTTAAGTACAAAAAATATTGAATGGAAACCTCATTGAGAAAGACTGTCAGTCAAGTGGACAAGTGATCCTTCTACATTACAACATGCTCAGCCGAGATGGGAAGGGACAACATTCCTAAATCTTGGGTCTAATTAGATGTTCTGTGATAATTTCTACATCCTAACCCTGCAGAACACCCTGAGTCCACTACTGTCACAATGTRTAATACCCTACCTGTTTGACTCGGTCCATCTTCAGCTTCTTTGCTGCGGAGTAGACATCTTTTACTAATTCCTTATCAGCTTTCAATCTGTTTTTTGAAAAAAAGGKTTTTTTTAGTTATGACCAGGCTTTTCACATTAAAACACTTGCTATTTATTATCTGATTTTCTGGTTCACTTGAAGGTACTCACTGAGCAGTGTATGCATAATTCAGCAAGACTTCAACAGCTTCTGGATTGAGATCATCCAACTTCACATGAGAAACTCCATGAGGGTCACTGTCACTATTGAAGATTTCAAATAGGTAGGGGCTACAGCAAGCCAGGACTGCCCTGTGTGCTAGCATCTCATGGCCACAGACCTGAAATAACGAAAACCAAGATGAGAAAGAAGGCTTGTTGACTATGCACTCAACATACCAGTTTCTTCTGTATCACATTTCTAGTTAAAAGTCATCTCACAGCTACAAAGTTGGCTCAACAGTTAAGAGCTCTGGCTGCTCTTCCATAGGATCAGCACCTACATGTGGCTCACAACCATCTGTAAATCCAGTTCCAGGGGATCCTACGGTCTTCTTACCTCCATAGGCACTGCATACATGTGGTACAAAGACATACATGGAGGCAAAAAACCCATACATATAAAAGAAAAATAAGATCTCAAAAAAAAACCCCCAAAACCCCAAGTCACCTCATTGCCTGTTTCTGTTTGGAGGGGGGAGATACAAGCTTTTTGAGTTTACCTTTTCAGTTAGTAACAGAAGGCCAGGAAGTAAGTTTTAAATACCTGAAGGCGGACATCACAGAACTGCCCGCTTTTCCTCAAGGCATTTAATTTGGCAACAGAAGATTCAATAAAATTTTCATCTTCAAACATCAAATATCCATTGGGAATCATTTTTCCTTATAAATTTGGCTAAACAGAAAAAAGGAAATCTAAGTCAAGGACAATCAGGTTACACAGTTAAACCCTTGTTTCAAAAAAGAATGTATGTATTTTTCAAACATAAAACTATCTTTATACCCACATTCTATCCTACCAACATATCAAAAAGTTTATCACACAAAATCATAGCTCAAACGACACTGGTTAAGGATACTTCTGCCCTCATCCTGACTTTGATCCTATGGCTTTGTAACCCATCATCCAGTAGTGAGTATCTCAACAACATAAACCTGGCTTCCATGTCTAACACACATTCCTCCTGAAGCGAGGAAAATTAAAGATTTTCCTGTCCAAACCTATACAACAAGTGGCTTAAGAGAGACCTATAGAGACTTGGCTGCTATCCATTCGTTATTCTCAAAAATAAACCAATGTGCATTTGACACATCTTGTATAGCCCAGTCTGGCCTTAAATTCAGAACAGTTGAGACTAGCTCTGAACTCCTCAATCCCCCTTCCTTATCAGAGGGCTGGGATTACAGGCATGTAACGCCCACCTCTGGGAAAACTAAAACTCTTTGTAAAGATACCATTTCCTATATACAACACTAGGAAGAGATCTCAAATACGCTAGGTAAACATAAACACTGAGTTACATCTCCAGCCTATTCTCAAAACAAGTTTTCAACTTAATTTACAAAACTAGTAACTACATTAAACACATTGTTAAAGAGTAGTAGTATAAGATTCAGTTTAAAGTGACTTAAAAGTCAAAATACACAAAAAGGAATACTAAGAGAGGAAAGAAAACAATCAAATTTTAACTAAAAAATTTAAAAAAATGATAAAGATGCTTTTTAGGTGCCTGCAAGATAGGCACTAAACAGGTCAGATGCTTACCACCTAGTGTGAGGACTTGAGTTCAAGACCCAAGGATCGACTTGGTAAAAGGAACTCTCCCCCACCCCCAGACACACACACTTAGACACACACTTAGACA
This sequence comes from Apodemus speciosus, assembly GCA_002335545.1. Classification (NCBI taxonomy): domain Eukaryota; kingdom Metazoa; phylum Chordata; class Mammalia; order Rodentia; family Muridae; genus Apodemus; species Apodemus speciosus. Next base: position 71,884 of record BDUI01008286.1, read on the forward strand.
CACACACACACTATAGTAAATTTAAAAAAAAAAAAAAAGTGCATAGGGCTCTCTGCCCACTGAGATAAGAGATAAGAGTCTATACACAGTGCAGTTTTCAGAAAACCTGTCTTTAAAAAAAGGTATTTATTAGGGGGGGAAGCATGCCCCAGCCCTAGTGTGTGTGGAAGTCAGAATAATTCTGTTTAAGCCACTCTGTCCTTCCACCTTAGTACCTCTGTCCCAGGATCACACATGGGTTGCCAGGTTTGTGCAGAAAAGTGCTTTTTTTCACTGAGCTAGCTCACACCCCAAAGTGTGCACTGTTACTGCTAAACGTAAAGAATAGTCACTTACCAACTATTACTGAAGAGAAATGTGTCACTGAGAAGGCAAATGATCCAGACGGAGTGTTGAAACAAAGCACGTCGTTACAGTGTGAGAACAGGTGGCTGGGTGAAGGTAGACGTCTTAGGCTTTAATGGTGGTTCCAGAACTAGCAGGCTTGAAAATGATGTAATCAAGTCCTTAAAAGCTATAGACATGAATTTCTTCTGTGATAATCATGCATCATAATCTGCAAAGATAGCATATCTATGTTAGATATTCGGAAGAATCAATCTGCCATTCATGTAGGTAGAACAGATCATACAAAATAAGTCTTGATGTAAAAGACAAAAAAAATTCACATTACATTAAAAAAACAAACTATGAACAACTCCTTTTTATTTAGCATGCAAATACTCAAAGTGATTGTTAATGAAGGATGACATGCTAGCCTGAGAAGTAAAGGACAAATATAAATATTAACATTAAAAGTATTTACTATTAGATTCAAGCTAATATGCAAACACACGATGTCTGCTCTAGGAGGCAGGAAGTCGCCTTTGGGCACTCCTCCCAGACACACACACACACACACACACACACACACACAATCAGTCAGATACCCGACTCCCCCGAATGTGCTTGGCATTAACCCCACCTCTTGTTTCATGTGGCCTTTCTAGCTGGAAACCATTAAGCCAACTCTTGACAGGTGAACTCCTCTAGTCATGGACCCTTTGCCAGTCCCTAGAGTCAGAGGCAGTGCTCCCTCCCCAAGCTCCACACGCAGACCCTTCTCTGAAGACATGCATAATTGTCCAGAATTATCTGTTCTGTGCTCTGCTTCTAGGCAAATCCTCTGCCTTCTTCATTTTTAAGGCTGGCCTGTGTTGCATGACTGTCTTAAAAACAAAAACCATCCACTCTATTACACTAACAAAATGTTGATTTCTTCTACTTTACACTTTCTATTTTTGCTTACAAAACTAGTTTTAACAAATGTTCTCTGAAAACAGGTAATCTCATTCCATGTACAGAGAACACACTGGAGATTTATAAACATTTTAAACTTGAGTTTTGCCTTACATCCATGTGTGCAGTGCCCTCAGAGGCCAAAAGGAGGCAGTGAATACGCTGGAATTGGAGTTACAGTGTCATCAGCTACATGATGCTACAAATTGAACCTGGTCCTCTAGAAGGCCAAATGTTTCTTATTTTGATAGCTTGGATATTCTACCTTAGATTTATTAGGGCGGGGCTAAAATTACTACAGTCTTTTAGAAAAAACTTTGTAGAAAATGTTTGGGGTTATTCTGGCATATGTACTTACACAATTATGTATGTTATTTACAATACTGTTCTGAATTTTGAGAAATACGTTTTTTTTTTTTTTGTTTGTTTGTTTTAGTATCTGACTTTCTGCAATCCTAACATATGAAATGGGCACACAAGCCAGTATTCCTAGCACTTAGGAGTGAGATGGGAGGATTAAGAGTTCAAAGCCCAGCTGGGCGGTAGTGGCACACACCTTTAATCCCAGCACTTGGGAGGCAGAGGCAGGCGGATTTCTGCGTTCGAGGCCAGCCTAGTCTACACAGTGAGTTCAGGATAGCCAGGGAGGGCTACACAGAGAAACCCTGTCTCGAAAAAAACCAAAAAGAGTTCAAAGCCCACTTGAGTTAACATTGTGAGTTTCAAGGCCGACCGAGGCTGCATGAGACTGTTTAGCAAAAATGATTCTAATATGAATTTCACCTTTATCATAGTATCTACCCATCTAAAAAGCTAGCCCAGGTCCAAATGACCTTTAAGTTAATACAAACTTGTTTTTAAAAGTTCATGTTTACTTTCATTAAGATAAAGTTTGGGTATATCAGATGCCTTCTGGACAAAACATTCACACACGTAAAATTTTTTTTTAAACTTAAAGTATCCTCAAATTCCATGTTTCTTATTTCATATATAAAACTCATGCACAGTAACTAATAACATTTTTAAAATGGGGAGAAATGTTGTCTTTCAAAAACCAGACCAAAGCTCAACATCCCTAAGTCATGAAGAATATAAAATTTACTTTTTGTATTTAAAATAGTTTGAATCAGTCCATTTTAAAGACTGAAACTGGGGTCCAAGGAATATATACATACTGCTAAACACAGTTGGTACAAGAAATGGAAGACAGGGGACTTGCTTTTATTATTTGGAATTCAAGAGTTACTATAGCTCAGAAGATTAGCCTAAGTGAAATATAATCCCGCAGGTCTTACAGAGCTGTGAAAACAGCCTAGCATTTCCCACTCTCCACTAAGCAAAAGGAAACCACATTTTTTAAAACATTGCTAAGGTAAACCACAAATATCTAAGTTTCAAGTTAATTTTTTCCAAGGAAGTCAATCATGAAGTGACTGAAGAACTCCCTGGTGCCAGATTAAACTCACGGCCCCAAGCATATCAGGCAAGCACTTAACCACTGAGTTGCAAACACTTGTGATACTCAACATGTCAGGCACAAACTGGAATAAAACACTTAGAACAAAATGGAGTTAGCTCAGTTTCTGCAGCCTTAGACACTGCAGAGGCAGATAAAGCAGAGAAACCTGCTCAGGCAGAGGGAAGGGGAGGCGTCAGCATACCGTTCAGAAACTGGCCGTTTTGGTTTCAATACAAGATAGATTTGCAGGATGCAYATGGTACATGGTGGGAAGGAAATTACCAACTTATTTCAAGGTTTAAACAATGCTAGGTACGGAAACCAGATGAAGGTTTTAAGAAAGGGTGTTTGAGAAGGTGTGATGGTGGCATGCCTGGAAAAAAACACAGACATAAGACATTTAACTGAAGATTATATGGGTATGCTGGCTTGGTCTTTAGCTACAGCACTGAGTGAGAAGTATTTTAATGTGGGTGCTTCGCTATCAATGCATCAGTTTTAGATATTGTATTGAAAAAAATAGGAAAGAAAAAAAAAACCAAGTTTGGGATGTTCTAATGCTGAGGTACCTTTTGGATATCCAGGCTCACATCAAAAATGTAAAGAAAAGCCGGGCAGTGGTGGCGCACACCTTCAATACCAGCACTTGGGAGGCAGAGGCACACGGATTTCTGAGTTCAAGGCCAGCCTGGTCTACAGAGTGAGTTCCAGGACAGCCAAGGCTATACAGAAAAACCCTGTCTCGAAAAACCAAAAAA
>BDUI01008288.1:4822-20712 GCA_002335545.1 Apodemus speciosus
AGTTTCAAAAGACAAATTTTTGGCAGCATCTTTGCATACATTCAACAAATGATTGAGGTATTTCTTTGAGGTAAAGAGCTAAATCAGTTTCTTCTCCTGAGTAAGTTGTGCAGGTTCATATATCTTACCATATTTAAAACATCTGAGTTGTACTATGTTCAAATACTTGTCTAGAATCTGATGAATATGGAAAATATTTTTTATTGAGATAATTTTTACTGATAATCCACTTTGCACTCTGATATATCATCCAATCCACAGAAGCTGAGAAGTAGGAAATTGTCAAGATTTTGACTAGTTTCTTTAAAAATCAACCACAAAAGATAGTTTGTGTCAGTTACATCATTTGAATTACTTTTGAAAAGTATGGAAAAACTGATGGAGTTACTATAAAAGATTATAATATATAATGTACTACATATACTAAATATATTTTTCAAAGGTCTCTGTCACCACTGGATAATGCATTCATATGTCAGAAGCATAAAGTAATCAGAAATTGTCAGGTAAGGATGTTCTTATTCTGTATGTGAGACTTCAGATAGAGACAAATGATTGATACAAAACAATGACATGCTCCAAAATGTGTTATATTTTACACTTCGGTATCATCCTTCTTTATTTTATTCTTTGCATGTGTCTTAGATGATTGCTCCTATTCAGTTAAATGTTTCAAGAATTTGTCTGTATTAAAAATGAATAAATTTTGATGAAAACACCATATTTTGATATATATTCCTGAATATATTCTTTATAATTTCTTGTTTATGTACAAAAGACCTGTACATACACATAAATATTCATCCTGGTATTTCTTAAAGGAAAATTTTATGACCTGCCCCATATGTTTTCACTATTTAATGAATGATACAAATTAAGTAAAATTTCATATGATTAATGCCTAGGTTAACCTTAGTCACCAATTAGATATACTCTAGAATCAACTAAGAGAATGAGGTTATTTCACAAGTTAGGCATTAATGTGGAAAAATCTGTGATCTCTTGTTCTGACTGAAGATCTTTGTGTTAAGCCACATCCCACGGTCAATGGCACCATCCTTGGGGAGGTAGGCTTGTACTATATGAGAAAGATAGATACCAAGCCAGAGAACAAGCCATCTAACCATCATTTCTCCATGGTTTCTGGTTCAAGCTCCAGCCTTGTATTCTTATTCTGAATTTCCTCAATAATGGATATGTCATGGAAGTATAAATCAAATAAAAACTTTCTTCCCTGAGTTTTCTTCATAGTCTTATTGCACCAACAGAGTAGCTAGAACTATTAATGATATATTATATGCAGTATCTCTGCTTACTTTCTCTTCTTTTTCCATTTCTATACATTTTTCAAATAACTCCATAACTTATGCATGCACATAATTAGCTTTGATTTTTTTTTTAACAAGAAGAGCTTCCATCCTAAATTGTATTAGGGTCTAAAGATGATCATTGATAAGACACTAAATGTCAAGAAAAGTGAATTGCCAGAGAATAAAGGTGTGAATGAATATTAATTTTATGGAGAAAAGAAAGAGGAAAAACTGAGAAATAAAGGATTTATTCTAAAGTAATAGATTGGATAATGTTGTGGAAGACATGTGTACCAAGTTTTGACAATGAAAAATCTATACATTCTAAAGTAATTTAACAGTTTTGGTATATTTTGCAGAATGGAAAATATTATTAGTGAATGCACAGACATTTAAAATAAAAGGTAAAGAAAAGTAAAGAGATAAATACACTCTAACTAGAAAGTTGGTAAAAAGCGACATAGCTTGACAGATAATGTATTAGGATATTTGCATATGTATTTTCTCCATTAAGAAATTATTTAATGAGTACATACTATTCATATCCTTGTAGGTTTGGGTTGCCTCACGTGGGGTGATATTTTCTAGTTCCATCCATTTGCCTGCAAAACTCAGGATGTCCTTGTTCTTAATAGCTGAGTAGTAGTCCATTATGTAAATGAGCAAAATTTTCTGTATCCATTCATCTGTCATGGGACATCTGGGTTGTTTCCAGCTTCTGAATGACAAATAATGCAGCTATGAATGTACTCAATAACAAGTGTATGTTAGAAACACACACACACACATACACACACACACACACACACACACACACACACACACATACAAAACATATAGAGTACCCAATATACAGTCCACAGAACTCAAACATGTCACACAGCTGAAGTGCCCAAGTGAGGACACCTCAGTCCCATTTGGGAAGGAGAACAAGGTGATGACAAGTGGGGAGGTAGGGAGAGAGGGAACTCAGAGGGAAAGTGGGGTGTACAGGGGAGGTGAACAATCAAGATTAAAACAATATAAAATTGTAAAATCTTTTACAAGAAATAAAGTTAGAAAATGTATAAAAGTTTTGTGACTTACTGCCTGAGAAAATGTACACATTGTCTCTTGACAGTCTATGTACATTTTGCTTAACAGTACACATGTATAAAGTATCATTAGGCATAGAGAATGGAAGGATTTCTTGTAAAAATGAGGATAGCTATGAGAGTAACCTAGATTAATAACACAGGATAACATCAGAGTGGCCTTTACGATCTTTCCTATGTAATCATTTAGATTTCATATGAAAAAACTAAGATCTAGAGAAATAAAATCATTGCCACTTTTTTAATTGAAAATGTATTCTCCTCTTATACAACACACACCTAATAGTTTCCCCCCTTCCTCTCCATCTAGTCTCCTCCATGCCTCTCACTTCTGCAAGTCCACTCCCATTTCATTTCCCCTTCAAAAACCAGTAAGCCTTCAAGAGAGTACAGCCAAACAGGACAAAATAAGAAATAAGACAAAGGAAATCCAGACAAAGCGACCCAATAGGAGGAAAAGAGTCCTAAAAGCAGGAAAAGAGTTAGATATATACTGTTGCCCACTCTTGGGAGTGAGGAACTTTAGGTATGTCATTTAATAAGGGGTGAATAACCACCAGACTGATTTGCAAAGTGGTTGTACCATCTTGCGACCCCACCAGCAGTGGAGGAGTGTTCCTCTTTCTCCATAGCCATGCCAACACTTGTTGTCTCCTGAGTTTTTAGTCTTAGCCATTCTGACAGGTGTGAAGAGAAATCCTCAGGGTTGTTTCGATTTGCATTTCCCTAATGTCTAATGATGTTGGACATTTTTAAAGTGCTTCTTAGGCATCCGAAGTTCTTCAGGTGAAAATTCTTTGTTTAGCTCTGTACCCCATTTTTGATAGGGTTATTTGGTTTTCTGGGGTCTATCTTCTTGAGTTCTTTGTATATATTGGATATTAGCCCTCTGTTGGATGTAGGGTTGGTGAAGGTCTTTTCCCAATATGTTGGTTGCTGTTTTGTCCTTTTGACAGTGTCCTTTTCCTTTGCCTTTGTAATTTTGTGAGGTCCCATTTGTCAATTCTTGATCTTAGAGCATAAGCTATTGGTGTTCTGTTCAGGAACTTTCCCCCATGCCAAAGTCTTCAAGGATCTTGCCCAGTTCCTTTTCTATTATTTTCAGTGTGTCTGGTTTTATGTAGAGGTCCTTGATCCACTTGGAGTTGAACTTAGTACAAGTACATAAGAGTGGATCAATTCCAATTCTTCTGCCTGCTGACCTCCAATTGAACCAGCACCATTTGTTGGGCATGACACTTCTGGAGGACCCTGCTATACCACTCCTGGGCATATACCCAGATGATTCCCAGCATGCAATAAGGACACATGCTCCACTATGTTCATAGCAGCCTTATTTATAAGAGTCAGAAGCTGGAAAGAACCCAGATGTCCCTCAATGGAGGAATGGATACAGAAAATGTGGTGTATTTGTACAATGGAATACTACTCAGCAATTAAAAACAATGAATTCATGAATTTCTTAGGCAAATGGTTGAAACTGGAAAATATCATACTAATGAGGTAACTCATTCACAAAAGAACACACATGGAATGCATTCACTGATAAGTGATATTAGCCCAGAAGCTCAGACTACCCAAAACACTACCCACATATCAAATCATTCCCAAGAAGAAGGAAGGAGAGGGACCAGGTCCTGGAAAGCCTTGGTGCAGCATTGTAGGGGATTGCGTGGACCGGGGAGTGGGCAGGTGTTGATTGGGGAACTGGTGGAGGGAAGAGGACTTATGGGACTTAGGGGGAGGGGGCAACCTGGAAAGGGAAAATCATTTGGAATGTAAACAAAGAATATAAAAAATAAAAAAAATGAGGGGTGAGTAAATTTATATATAACTCTTCATAGTGATGCAGGGTAGTTGAATTGTGGAAAATGTGTCATTTATATCATACAGGTTGCAAAAACAAGCTTATGAAACATCTAAGTATTATCTCATATGACTCTAACTAATTTGTAGCATGTTATTTGGAAACAGATTATCCACAGAGGATTTCTGATTCAGAAATCTGGCCCTCACTCTGACTACATTAAGAGATGATGAGACCTTAAAAAGGTGTGTTTTACTGGACCTGGACAAGATGATACATGTCTATAATACTATAATCCCAGAGCTCAGAGAGCTGAGGCAGGAAGATGGTACATCTGAGATTTCCTGAGCTCAGTGTCAACATCCAACTATCAAACAAAGAATAAAATAATGTATAAATGTGGGGTTGAGCAAGAGGTTAATAGGCCACTCATGTCAATGATCTAAGAATAATTTAATAACTTTCTGAAGTCCTTATTATGAAATAGTTATAAAAATGTAAATCTTGGCCCTTCCCCCTCTCCCTTTTCATTAAATTCTTTTGTTTTTCAGTGAGATATCATATCCCCTGGAACCCACACCAGAGATAGCAAATAATGTTTGGAATTTGCTTTCCAAATCTGTGAMCTTTTCTTTTTTAGAATTTGTTTTTTAAAAATACTTACCCCATGTAAGGTATATTGCTAAGGCAATATAAAATAGTCCAACACAAAAATAAATTAATTAATGTCAATATATAATGATTAGCCAAAAGTTAGTTTCTCTACAAATGATTAGTGTGCTTAGTAATTCTATGAATGATGTCTTAATATGACATTTCACCATGGGCCAGAATTTCACGGGAGAAAATGATATTTTAAATCTGAGTTTAATGGTGCAAAATGAAAATAAAATTATTTCTTTAACATATGGGGACTGACTATTTAAATACTGTCTGATGCCTTTGACTACTCTTCATTAGCTTAGCTAATGGGAAATCCACAAACATTTTTAGTGCCCATAAAATTACCAAGCCCTTCTTGGAACTGACTACAGAATTGGCCTCATTGACCTTCATTGTTCTGCAGCCTATTTCACATTGACCACAGCAAGAGTAATATTTTTATTATACTCAAATTTGTCAGCCATTAATTTGAATGACACTTTGATTTTCATATTCTGAATAGAACTATAAGGAAAGCCTGGTAAGATTTTATTGGCATTCTTTGTAACTTTGAAGATGTCAATCAAGTCTTTTACAAGTCTTCTTTGTTAGCCACATTCCTGTTCTCTGGATGAAAAATAGTCCCTAGAATCAAAACTGCCACAATTGTACTGTTTCATTGGTAGTTAATTTAGACAGTTGTTTAGGTTTCTTTACAAATCCATCACTTTTATTATCACTAATCTTAATATTTATTATAGAAAACTAAAAAAAAAAACATAGCTATAAATAAAATGTTTTTGTAGTCTATTAATTTTCTTTCACTCTAGACAGATGTTTCAATTACATGATTCTTTCACAGGAGTACCTTCCTGAGAGCTGTACCTGATTGGCCTTGGGCTTGGCCTTACCAAACAGGACCAATCTCTACACTTTCAGCTGTTAGTAGAGGCTCTTAGGACCCTATCACCGCCTCTTGGCTTTGATGATGTTGTTAGTCTACTATAGTTGAAAATTGGCAACTTCAGAGATTACTTGATCCGCAAATTTTCTCTTTAGAGTTCTTATCTGAAAATTGTCAAAGCATCTTTGTTATCCTTCACTTTGCATTTCCTGTTTTCAAACCTATGTGTGAACTTGCTTTAAGCTTCATTGCTTTCAAAGTACTGACTTGTCTTATCCAGGCTCATACTTTCAGAAATATTCTACCTAGAAACATTTTCCTCAACTTAAAGAAGAAATTAGTTTGTGCAGCTTGGCTGTTGTTTCTTATTTTAATTCTGAGAAAATATTTATTTTTATTTTATATTCATTGCACCTGCAGCACATGTCAATTGCAAGCATCATTTGCTGACCCTGAACTGTTTGAAATAATCCACACTGAAATCATAGTAAGGGGCCAAATCAAAAGAAGAACAATTCTTTTCTCTGAGAGTTTCTGGGATTCCAGGATTCTTAGAGACAGTGTATTTAGTAGTTCATCAATTTGTGGAAGAGATGACTCAGCAGTTAAGAGTATGCACAAAACCTGGAATTTGGTTACAGAGACCAGACCAGATTGATCATTTTACCTGCCTGTCACTCAAGCTCCACAGGGGTCTATTACACTCACAGGTACATACACACACATGCACAGGCACACAATAAACATACCATTAAATATTTTTAAAACTTAAGTTTTCAAGTACTTTAACAATATTCAGCTAAATTAGTTTTACAGGGTGTTTATTGGCTAGAAAAGGAGTGTATGTCATTCTTTTATAGTAGAAGTCAAAATATATACCAATCACATGTGTTAAATATAACAGCCAAAGGTATATGTGATTGTTCTGAAATTTAATTTATGAGCATGTAAGGCCAATGTGCAAAATGTGCTTTTTAATGCTTTTAGTAGGGATAGTTAATATGAATAATTTCCTCATTGGAGACAGGAAAATGGTGGATGAATACTTAACTGGATATCCCAAGTATAAGTGGAACAGGCAAATGAAATATCAAGGTTATTTCTACTTTTCTGACTTTACACCAAACATCCTTACTCTCACCCCTTCTCAACATGGCACAAAATCATTCTTATAGCAGTCATAATTAATCTATGTGATCTCTAAGCCCCAAAACATTTATTATCCCTCAACTGATTTTTCTTCTTGAGAAATTATCAAATTTAAATAAAAATACTCCACACCCACCTAAAATCTATTTATCCTTTTAAATACCATTTAGAAGTTCCAAATCCTTAGGAGTTCTTAGAATATTGCATATCTTAACATTGGATTCCACTATGCTTTTGAACTATAATTATAGCCACATTACCCATCAATAACTCCTTGTGTGTATTGGTCTCACACAGATCCAAATGGTTCCCCAAATGATTATCATAAAAAATTAATTTCTGAGTGGACATTTGTAGCTGAAATTGGTGTTTTATTTGTGTTGAATCAGTTCAACAGGCCAGAAATAATATCCTAAATTTTGATTAATAGTACATAGAAAAATTCTATATACATTAATAGTATATGGAAAAGTTCATTATATATGAATTAAATATATTTCTATTTTATGTGAAACTGAAGAGTCATTTTATGTCTTGTACCCTTAGGTACATGGAGACTGGCATCACTCAGTTTACTTCTTGTTCAATGTATTGAACTCCAGCAAGCATATTAATCTCAAAATATAATCAAGTCAGAATTATTGATGGTAATCTTCAGTAGGATTATTGTACTATAAAGTTTGGTATATGATCTCAGTTTTTTTCCAGCTCTACAAGTTCACCTTATGTATATTAGAATTAGTCCTATCTCTAATCTTTGAAGAAGTAGAGAAATAGATATTACCAGATATTAGAGCAGAAAAAAAGTATTATAAGAAGACACAGGCATAAACATGTAGAAAAATCAGTGTATCAGAGCTACTTTACCATTATTTGCAAGTGAACAACTGTAATGGGTCATTTAATTATTGGACTTAACATGTACTTTTGACTTTAATTCATCTGCAAAATCACTGCTAATATTGTCTTTTCTGTCATGGAAATTAACAATGATCTAACTGAAATTTACATCTCAAAAGATTGATTCTTTTAATTAAAAATATTGTGAAGTATGCAAATTCAATACCATAATCTTTAAAGTCTCATGAGTTTTTTGGCAAAGTGTATTTTAAGAGAACTGCATGCTATTGTGAATGTTGTTTTGTTGTATGTAGTGTAACATATGTCTCTAAGATGTAATATCCCCCTAAGTAACTCGAGTAAAATCTGTCATGTTTTATGAGAATATATTTCAAAGTTAATTTTAGCACCAAAAAATTAACCTTGGGATATTTTATGTACTTGTTTATAAATATATGTTTGTTATTATAAATATAAGTACACACCATTTAATTTAATATATAATATTTTGCATCCAAAAACCAGAACTCCCCCACCCGCAGTAGTGACATATTTTCCTTCATTCTCCTGTCCTTCTGGTCCTTTCTCTTGTCTCCCCTAGCCCATATATGATTGTGCCCCCTTATGCCCCTCCACCTCCCCTTTCCACCCAGGTATCTCCCTCCCTCTGCCTCCCATTATTGTTTTGTTTTCCATTTTAAGTGGAATTTAAACATCCCTACTTCTTGTTTAAATTCTTAGGTTCTATGGGTATATTATGGATATTCTGTACATTTTGGCTAATATCCTCTTGTCAGTGAGTACATACCATGCATGGCATTTTGGGTCTGGGTTACCTCACTCAGGATGATATTTTCTAATTCTATTCATTTGCCTATAAAAATCATGTTGTCCTTATTTTTAATAGTAGAACACTATCCCATTGTGTAAATGACCACATATTCTGTATCCATTCTTCAGTTGAGGGACATCTGGTTTGCTTCCAGTTTCTGGCTACTATAAACAAGGCTATTATGAACATAATGGAGTACATGTCCTTATGGTATGTTGGAGCATCTTTTGCATATACTCCCAGGAACAGTATAGCTGATTCTTCAGGTAGAAATAGTTCCAGTTTTCTGAGAAACCACCAGAATGAATTCAGTGTTATTGTACAAATTTGCAATCCCATCATCAATGTAGGAGTGTTCCACTTTCTTCACATCCTAACTAACATGTGCTGTCACTTTAGTTTTTGATCTTAGCCATTCTGATTGGTGTAAAGCAGGTTTTCAAAGTCATTTTAATTTGCATTTTCCTGATGACTAAGGGTGTTGAACATTCATTTTTTTTGGAAAGTTAAATTATTTATTTTTTATTATATAGTTATACAAAGACATTTATATATGAAAATTTAAAAGCAAAGCGACTCTTTTATTGCTTTTAGTTTTTTTATATAATCCAGTCATTGCCTGGCTCCCAGTATCATTTCCCACAGTTCGTCATCCCATTCTTCCTCCCCCCTGTATCCAAGAGGATGTCCCCCCATCTGCCAGACCTCCACACTCCATGGGGCCTCGAGTGATTCTAGAACATTCCAGATTTCTCTGATGATAATTCTTAGTTTAGCTCTCTAACCCATTTTTAAATTGGGTTATTTAATATTTTGGAGCCCACCTTCTTGCATTCTTTATATATATTTGCTATTAGCCCTCTATTGGATGTAGGTTTAGTGACAATCTTTCCCAGTCTGTAGACTGCTGTTCTGTCTTATTGACAGGGTCCTTTGCCTCATAGTAGAATCTATTAAGTTTCAAGAGGTTCCATCTATCAATCGTTGATCTTAGAGCCTGAGCCATTTGTGCAAAACAGTGGGGATTTGGAACCTGAAGAGACACCCTCCATACTCAGACACGACCCCCGGTGAAGAGATGGAGACAACAATCCACCTACAAAACTTTCAATCCAAAAATTCTCCTGGATGAAATGAATACAGGGACAAAAATAGAGCAGAGACTGAAGGAATGACCCAACAGTGAATGGCTAGCCCATTTTTGAGACCATGGGCAAGCACCAATCCCTCATATTATTAATGATGCTATGTTATGCTTGCAGAAAGGAGCCTAGCAAAGCAGTCCTCTTAGTGGTTTTATCTAGCAGCTGAAAGAGACAGATGCAAAACTCCACAGACAAACATTGGACAGAGGTCAGGAACTCCTATAGAAGAATAAGAAGGATTTAAGGAACAGAAGGGGACAGCAACACTATAGGAAGACCAACATTATCAACTAACCTGGATCTCTGGGACCACCCAGAGAATGAACTACCATCCAAAGAATATAAATGAGCTTGTCCAAGGCCCCAACACATGTGCAGCAGAAGAGTGTCTTGTCTGGCCTCAGTTAGAGAGGACGTGCCTAATACTATAAAGACATGATGACCCAATGTGGGGGCATATCCATGGAGGGGGCACCCTCTTAGAGGCTAAGGGACAGGTTATGAGAAGAAGTACAGATGGGGGGAACCACAAAAGGGGACAATATTTGAGATTTAAATAAATAAAATAAACTAGTAAAAATAAATAAATTGCGTGTAATTTTAATTACTGCACACCTGTGATTTTTCATTAGTAATTTTCTTATGATATTCTGTTTCATTCTCATTGTCAAGCTTTCTGCTCATCCTTTTTGCACCAAAAAATTATTGCTTTTTTTGCTTCTTTTTATCATTTTCATAATAAGGAACTGTTAACCATCCTTAAGAATATGGACTTTGTGTTTTTGGCATAGTGTTTTAAGGAGTAGACACAAAGCTAGAGAAAAAGTTAAAATTGATCTGTTTTTAACCAAATTGTATAAACTTACTTCATTTATAGCGATGAATCTAATAAGAACACTTGATTGCATATATGCCCATAAGCTTATTATGCCTCTTAAGAGGCATATCAAATAACAAATATCTAACACACAAAATCTATTTATTATTGTAGCAGTGATATTGTTAAAACAAATTTTGAGACTGAATATACAATTCACTTAATGAAAGTTATATCTCAAATCATTGACTCTTCAATAATGACCTTTCATTGTGTGAGATTAATCAATGAAAGTGGACAATTATCCAATAAATGCTATTTTCATTGAATTAATATGTATTGGATACAATAAAAATTCAAAAAATATTAAACAACATTTTAATGCTTATTTGTTTTTTTTATTATTATTGGGTATATTCTTTATTTCCCYTTTTCTGGATTCCCCGCGTTGTTATTGTGAATTTGATTGAATTTCAAAGCATGATGGGAAATGAATTCCATTATAATTATTAGAATAATTTTGGTGAGAACATCCATCTGAAACATGAGAAAAACTTAGATCAAGGGTCCTGGCTGACCAAGAGGATAAAGTGATCTGAACACAGCATTCCTCAGTCTTGCTTCACCTTCTGGGATACAATGTATCCATCTTCCTTCTATAAATAAACCACATATTCCTTTATTTGAATTAGTCTTGTATTTTGCTGCAGCAATAATACAAGAAACCAATAAATTCTTTATTCATTTCTTGAGCCTGACACATATTAAACACTCACTTTAATCAAAGCCAGTGTAGTAATATGTTCAAGTTTTATGTATACTGTATATCAGTAATTATTACTAGTAAAATTTTTCTAACATGAAATATTGAAGTTTCCATATAAGATACATTATGTATGTTAGAAAAGAAAGATTAAAAATGTAGGTTCTTTGTGCTTAGAATTGAACTGAGGGTCCTTGGCATGTTCTAACTCTGCCACTGGCTTTATATTAAGCTTATACTGCATTTACAGCAAAAATACCTAATTGTATTATATACCAATTATACTTGGGATTAGGGGCATCATACAGACTCATTGAACCTATTTAACTATTGTTTTTGCTAAATTGCATTAACTAAACAATGCTGCATGAAACCAGAAAGGTGAAGCAGCCAGAATACCAACATTGTCACAGATTTCTGACAAGGTAAGGGCTAACAATGTCAATTTCAAAAGTGTTCTTAAACACTGGGCACATACAATCAGATGAATACTAAGTTAAGTGTCTATGTTTTAAACATTAAATGAAAGCTCAAATTTGCTTAAATATAATTAATGGTAGTCTTTTCTAGCTTTCTTTCTATTGCTATGATGACCAAAAGTAACATTGGAAGGAAAATGTTCATTTCAGTTTATAAATTATAGTCCATCATTGAGGGGAAGTCAAGCAATAATCTGGGGCAGAAACCAGTAAGCATGAGCTGAAACAGAGGCCATGGAGGAATACTGCTTAACAACTTACTTACTTGTTTTTCAGAGTGTCTTATTTTATATCCCAAGACTACCTGCCTAGACATGCTATAGAATCTATTGGATAAATAACATAGGGTATAAATTTAGAAGTTAAAAGAGATCCCACTATATTGGTTGAGAGAAAACTTATATTGCTCAAAGAAATACTTATTGTAACAGAGAAAACTTACTTATTGCAAGAGACAAAATGTAATATATACTCTCTGCATATACATATATATTCTAAGATTATTATATATAATCTTCTAAGATTATATATATAGTCTAAGATTATTTTGTGCTGAAGAATGTAAGAGATATGTTGAAACATGAACAAAACATCTTGTATTAGCTCAGGTAATAAAACTCTGCTACATGACAGCAAATAGTTCAATGGTTGAAATTACTTTATAAATGGTAGCACCTATTACATATGTTGAAGTTGTAATGGATGGGCTGCCATACTTAGGATTTGGAATGTTTTAAAACACATTATGTGCTGTATGACCGGCTCCCAGCTTTTTGCCATTGGTCTCTGATATCAAATGACCATATGATAAAATGGGGTAATAAAATATTTTGATAAGTAACAAAATGGTGGAGGTTTATTCTGCAAATATTTTCTTTTATAAAGGAGCGAAAAAGGTTTGATAAGAATATTTTTAAAATAAAATGGATTACATTATGTAGGGAAAGGAAAAATCATTATATTACAAAAATATGAAAAAAGTATAAATCACAAAGATTTACTCTATCTCACAGCAGTTCTCTTGTCATTTGCTGGTCCTTGCTCTTAATGGGAAGCAAAAGAAAACGATAGACACTGGGGTCTATACAAGGTAGAACATGGGATTCATGTCTCTATATGAAACTTTTATTATCTAAAGAGTTCTAAGCCCACAGTTTATTTGAACAAGCAAAAAATATTCCTAACAGAGAGAAATATTTCAAAATACCTACTTATTTCAATGTGCCTCTTTGAAAAGGAAAAAGAAATCTCCAGAAGATTCTTGAGCAAAATCAAGCTTTGTTTGAATGTAAGAATTGAATTGAATATTGGTGTGATAAGAGAAAATCAAGGCTTAGGGAGGAAAATAATGTACAAAAGTGTCTATTTGAATCTAAGACCCCTCTCTTCCTGATAGATATATCCATATACCTGCATCCATACCACTACCAAGTGCATAAAATAAGATCAGAGTAAATATTCAAGAAACACAGCATTATGTTACAAAGCCTCATTTTATAAACTCCATTTTATTTTACTTACTACATTTTTCATAATGTTCTTTTCATAAAATAAGCTTGTTCAGGAAGAGAGAGTAGGTCAATTTGTATTTAACTTCCTTGAGTACAGAAAGCAATTATTTACTGGTCTTTGACTGGTCTAATGAGTGTTAGAAGGACTGGTTTTGTCTGATTCAGATCTATGGTATAAAAAAAGTAGCAACCATTACTCATAAAAAATATACAAGGGATGCTCCAATATATTTAGGAAAAGAAGTGGAAAACATAGCCCCATAGTATAGCCCCAAATGAATTAAGAAATAGCTAAAATGAAATACCAGGAAATTTAAATTTTCAAATATAAACATGTAGTCATGTGAATACAGAGACAAACACAAGCAATGTATGTCTAAAAAAGTCTTGGGTAGATTTAAACTTTAATTACTTGCTAACTCAAGTGTCRGAATAAAGTTTAAATCAACAAGAAAGCCTATAAAGTCTTAGAGAAAAAAAGAGATTTTATTCCCAATATACAACTTTTCACAATGAAATGCTAACAAAAATTACATGAAGAAATTAGAAAATAAAACTCGTTAGAAAGAATCAAATAAATTGTCAGATACTACTGAAACAGGGGCAGGTGTCATGTGCATTAGATTTTAAAATAACAGTTTTAACTATCCTCCTAGACATTTATTGACTTCAGTCCCAAGTTCAAATATTTCCTGCTGACTTTTCCTTTTGGGTATATTTGCTCCTTTTTTGCTAGAACTTTCAGGCATGCTTTTAATTTACTACTATGATAACTCTCTTTCTTTATGAAGGCACTTAATATTATAACTGTTCTCTTAGCACCATTTTCTTCATGTCCCATAAGTTTTGGAATGTTCTGAATTAATTTTTGTTGAATTCTAGCAAGTGCTTAATTTCTTTATTTCTTCCCTGACCCAGGAGAGCATTCCTCAATTTCCATGAATTTGAAGGCTTTCTGTTATTTCTGTTGTTGTTGAAGTCTAGCTTTAATCCATGGTTGTGTGATTGATACAAGACTAGGGCTAGCTTCACTTTTCTTGCACCTGTTGAGTCTTGGCTTTGTGTCAGAGTATATGGTCAATTTTGAAGAAGGTTCCTTGAGATGCTGAGAAGAAGGTAATTCTTTTGTATTTGAGAGAAATGTTCTGTAGAGATCTTTTAGGTCAATTTGAATCATAATGTCTGTAAGTTTCATTATTTTTTAGTGTCTACCTGGATGATTTTGTTGGTGAGAGGACAGTGTTGAAGTCTCCCAACATTACTGTAGTGGTTTCTATATGTGATTTGTGATGTATTAATGTTTTTTTTAACAATGTGAGTGCCCTTGCCTTTGGGGCATAGATATTCAAAACTGAGACATCATCTTGGTAGATTTTTTTGTTTATGTGTATAAAGTGTCTTTTACCATCTCTTTTGTTTAATTTTTTTGTTAAAATTTCATTTTCTTGGGTATCAGATTTCCTATTTCCACTGCTATATATTTCGGTTAAGGTCGCCCCCACTGACTCCTGAAAGTCTCTCCTATCCCAGGACTCTGGCATGTCCTAGAGATGACCCCCACTCCTGACCTCTGTCAGCTGCAGATTTATAAACATTCTCTTGAATCTCTGCCCCTTGCTCCTGAATTTCTCCGCATCTGATCCTGAAACACCTCATTCTCCTCTTTCCCACCAAGGTCTTTCTCTCTAACTTCCTCCTATCATTCTTTTATTCACCATTCTAAATAAGATTCAAGCATCCTTTCTTGGGTCTTCCTGTTTAGGTTCTCTCAGTATGTGGAGTATATTGGGGTTACTCTTCATTATAACTGATAGCCACTTTTAAGTGAGGATATGACATACATGACCTTTTGGGTCTGGTTTGCCTCACTCAGAATGGTATTTTTCTATTTCTATCTAGTTGCTAGCAAAATTCATCATACCCTCATTCTTAATGACTGAGTAGTATTCCATTTGGTCAGGGGAATTTTGTTTGTAGTCTCTTATACCAGAATATGAAGGAAATGTAGGCAGAGGTGTAGTATGGGATCTGGTACATAGGGTAAAATATACTGCTGTTGGGGTTGCATTCAGACAAATTTGTAGATAGAGTCTTGGAGGAAGAGGTGCTTTCTTTGTGCCCCTTGTGTCCCTTGTGTTGTGAGGCTGCCAAGAATTCAGGCAGATCTGTGGGGTGAAAGTGGAGTCTAGAAGTGGGGTGCAGATTACCATTGAGTGTGCTTTAAGACAATTGCCAGGCAATGGGCTAGGGAGGTCAGAAATTGGTAAATTTTAAAATTAGTGGTTGCTATGGGAGCATCCAGGCCATCGGGTTGAGTGTGGCTATCTTTTTGCTGTAAGAAAGACTCAGAAACCAGGAAGAGCAAAACAGTAGGTAAACAGCACACCTCCATGGCCTTTGCATCAGCTCCTGCCTCCTCTCAATTCCTTCTCTTTTTAAATTCCTGCCTTGACTTTCTTTAATGATTAACTGCAATATGAAACACCCAGGTGTCCCTCAACAGAAGAATGGATACAAAAAATGTGGTATATATACACAATGGAGTACTATTCAGCCATTAGAAACAATGAATTCATGAAATTCTTAGAGAAATGGAT
>BDUI01008288.1:22555-38273 GCA_002335545.1 Apodemus speciosus
AGACCAGGCTGGCCTCGAACTCAGAGATCCACCTTCCTCTGCCTCCCAAGTGCTGGGATTAAAGGCTTGCGCCACCACCGCCCGGCTAAAAAAATCTCTTGTTCATAAATAAGGTAAATTGAAATTTTTATAATGATAATAGAAAATGAAAAGATTTGTTATGTGTTACTGCTATACTTTCACTTACTGATATATTTTCTTCATTTTATGGTGTTTTAAATATGCTTTGCTGAGAGATTGGGAAAATATGCTACCAACCAAGTGAAATCACTTTCTAAACATTACTTGAGTAACAGGCTGTTATCCAGATTATACAAAGTTCATGGAGACCTTATGTGGCTTAGTAAACCTTATAGTTCCTCCAATGATGGATCTTCTTTTAGGTTTCTTTGTAAGTAGTAGTATATGAGTGGGTTAAAGTGTATGAGATTATTTTACTAATAGATTTTTTTCTGTGTTTATAATTCAGTCATATATTGTACATTCATGTCAATTTAGTATTAAATGGACCAATTATTATGTTATTTTCTTACAGTCATTATAGCTACTTCAGGAACATGACAGAGCTCCCTGGTGTCTCTTTTTAAAGAGGTCACTAAAGAGCTATCTGATAATGAGAACTATGGGCTTGAACCAAGCTACATATCTAAATGACTCCAAGCTTAATAATGTTAAGAGCTCTTGAGAGCCTACTGAAGTATATATCTGAGGAATTAATAAAAAAACATGCCTTTGGAAATAAAATATATTCAGTTTCTAGGGAACTATGAGAAGCACTTTATGTGAATAAGAACATTTAAAAATAATTACACATGCCATCCTGATGGGGCATGTCATCGAAGAGTCATGCTTGACATACCATGCAAGGGATAACAGAATTGAATTTCTGCATCCCAAACTTTGCTGTCACTATATAAAAATAACTACTGTTGCTGTTCAAAAGTGCTTTGAGCCAAAGCTCCAATATTCCAAATGATCCTGCAAATCCCATTTCTATGTAGTTTTTAAGTTGTTTAGTTCTGAATCAGCAGTCTAAAAGTGTGTTTAAACACTGCAGGTAACCATTTCCCATGGAACAAATAGGAAAGAAATCAGGTTATGGTAAGGGCACCCAGCAGGACTCTTCTACTGTCTACTCAGTGTCAATGTAAACTGATTTCCTTAAGAAAGACTCTCAATGAGTAGAGAACATATTGCAGAAAACATGTTCTGTATGCACGAAAGAGCAAAAAGATAGAACAAAGGATACTTGGTGATAATTACATAGAAGATAAAAAAGAACCAATAGAGCTATAGAATAACAAAACTGAGGCAGGTGGAAGGTATACAAACTAGGTTGTTTTTTTTTTCTTGCAGCTGCACAAAACAAATGACACATGAAGGTGCTGTCTGTCCTCTTAATTTTATGGAAAATAATTGCTAGATCATAAGTTTCTGATGGTTACTTTAACAAGCTTCATGTTACTCAAATTGCTGTTTGGTAAGCACAAGGTTTGAGCTAACCAAATAAAAAGTGCAGCACATAGCAATGAAAGAGGACTATATACATTAATGGTAATTCTAATAAAACAACATTCTGAGCATGGAGCTGGAAGTATTATGAAGAGTTAAGGAAATTGAGATATATTTGTGCTTACAAACTCATTATCTTCATGATACTTAAGCTGAGCAGTACACAGAGGGAACATTATCACAAACAGTAAAGTCTTCCAGACCAATATTTAACAGCAAAAAGCAGTTACTTTAGTGAATAAAATTCATGTATTCTTCGACTTTGAGATAATACAATTATATTACTATTGTGAGTAATTTTAAATATTAAACATTTTATTTTGTCACAATTTTATCTTGTGTTCATTAAAATCAGATTAATTGGTTGATCCTAATGATAAATAGGTACATTACACTGTATATATAAGACTAAACCTAAAATAATTGAGAATAGAATTTTCAAACTGACTTTTTAGTTTCATTTAAATAGAAATTGGACCCCTTTGTTTTGTTCTTATGTGAATATCTAATTTATTCCATTTATATTCAAGTACTAAATATTTTGTTGATGAAAAATAATGTAAGATAAAAAACAACTCATAGGAATAGGACAAAAAAATAAAACAGAGAAAAAGATATGAGAGAAGTTTAAAGCAACAGAGACTCATTTGCTTAGTCTACAGATATCCTAACAAATAACCTTAACTGCAAGCTATAATATATATAGAAAGGTCATTTTGAGTAAAAAGAGAGAAGAATAAAGTGTAAATAAAATAAAAAATAATAACTTTATGTTATATAATATAAGACAAGGGACCTCCAAAAATACATGGAGTTTGTCTTCCATTGACCATCTACTGCTGGGGAAAGTAGTCTGTTTTCACATTGAGTTTCCCTTTGTGGAAACTATATTTTCATTTGCAAGTGGTTACCAATTGGACATAGCTTTTGGGTTAGTGATAAGGGCACATGCTGACTTCTCCTTTCAGCACTTGTAAAGATTCCTGCAGGCCCTGAGCACACTACTCCAGTCTCCATGATTACCATATGTATGTTGATCCTTTTCATTTAGAGGGTCTTGTTTCCTTACTTTATTCCATTTTCTCTGGTTCTTACATGCTTTCTGCTTCTGCTTCCACAGGTTCCCTGGGCCCCAAGAGGAGGGATTTGATGTAGCTATCTGATTTAAAACTGTGACAAGTTCTCTTACTCTCTGCATGACTTGTGAGTCTCTGTAATTTATTCTTATCTGCTCCAGGAGGAAGCTTCTCTGGTGATTGCTGAGCAAGGCACTGATCTGAGTATAGCAGAATGTCATTAAAAGTAGTTACATTTCTAGGTTGATTTTTATGTAATTTTTTTAAAACCTAAGTACCTGGACTACCTAGTCTCAGGTTTTTGGTCACTCAAGCAGTTTCAGGTATGGGTTCCATTTGGAGAGTATATTTTATGTCAAGACAGATATCAGTTGGTTATTCTTACAAGCCTTAGGATATCTTCCAGACAGGGCACCACTGTAGATAAAAGGCTTTATAGCTGCCTTGGTTGTTATGTTTTTCCTTTGGTAGCATGCAGAATAACTTCCAGTAATGAAGATGCTCACATACAGGGTTGAAGGCTCTATCTAGTCACTACCTCAACTTCACCATCATGAATGAGTTGTGTAGGTGTTCTCTTCAACAATGCTGTCATGGTATCAATTTATGGAGAACAATCTATAGTCCTGGAAAAAGCCTGAGTTGTGTGTGTGTGTGTGGGGGGGGTTACCCATGTGGCCACTTTAACCCACAACTAAATTAGATGTAACTCAATCTTGGTACTAGAAGGTTCATTAGGTGACAAGCTATGTTTACTTGAAACTGTGACTCCTACCCCCATTATTTGTTTCATTATTTGTTTTCATTTAGATCACCTTCATATATGCATGTAATTTAAGAAACTTCTGCTGCATTAAGTTTCTATACTAATCATCAAACAGCATTTGGTCTTAGCTATCTCTTCCTGTATCCCCTCCTTCATTTCATTCTTCACTCCTTCTTACCACTTGACTATCTAGTTCTAGTCCCTGTCCCATAATCCATCAAATGCATTCTGTTTCTATTTCCTAGGAAGATCCATTTGTTTTGTTAGCTGCCCCTCACCCAAACTAGTCTCTGTAAGTAATCTCTGTAGTTCTACAGATCTACAGATCTTTGGTTGGTTTTCATTGACTTTAGAGTTAATAACATCATATATGTATATATATATGTATATGTATATATATATATATATATATATATATATGTATGTATATATACTCTGTTTTTCTGAGTTTTGGTTGCAACTCTCTGGATGATTTTCATATAGCTTCATTCATTTACCTGCAAATTTTATGATTTCCTATTTAATGGTTGAGCAATAAATACTTCATTGTATGAGTTAACCACATTAAAAATCATTCATCTGTTGAGGGACATCTAGGTTATTTTTAATTTCTGCCTACTATGAATAGAGCAGAAATGAACATGATTGAGCAAGTATCTCTATGGCAGGATGAAATATCCTTTGGTTATATGTCCAAAAGTGGTATAGCTGGCTGTTGAGGTAGATCTGTTTTAATCTTCCTTTGGAACCACCACACTGATTTCCACAGTAGCTTTACATGTTTATATGCTCACCAGTGATGGATGAGTGTTCCCCTAGTTCTATATCCCTGACAGCATGAGCTGTCACTTGTTGTATTGATCTTAGCCTAACCCTGACTGATGCAAGATGAAATCTCAAAGTGATTTTGATTTGCATTTCCCTAATGACTAGGGATATTGAGCATTTAAGTGTTTCTCAGTCACTTGAGTTTCAACTTTTGAGAATTCTGTTTAGATCTGTACTTCATTTTTAATTTGGGTTATTTTTTTCTTGGTGTCTTATATTTTATGTGCCATATATATTTGGGATAGTAGCTTTCCATCAGTTCTATAGTTAGTAAAAATATTTTCCCATTCTGTAAGCTGCCACTTTGTCTGAATGATGGTATCTTTTGTGCAAAGTACAAAAACATCTGTTTTATTAGGTCCTCTATTATTTGTTGATCTGTTCAGAAAGTCTTTTCTATGCTAATGAGTTCAACTTATTCCCTATATTCTCTATTCTCTTCTATTTTCACATATATATGAAATATATCAATATATTAGATATTTTCTTTATTTACCTTTGAAATGTTATCCTCTTGCCTGGATTCCCCTCTCAAAACCTCCTATCCCATCCCCACTCTCCCTACTCACCAACCCACCCACACCCTCTTCCCTGTCCTGGCATTCCCCTAAACTGGGACATTGAGCATTCTCAGGACCAAGGACCTCTACTCTCTTTGATGTCCAACAAAGACATCCTCTGCTACATATGCAGCTGGAGCCATGGGTCCTTCCATATGTACTCTTTGGTTGGTGGTTTAGTCTCTCAGAGTTCTGAGGTTACCAGTTGGTTCACATTGTTGTTCATCCTATGGGGCTACAAGCTCCTTCAGCTCCTTAGGTCCTTTGTGTAGTTCCTCTATTGGGGATCTTGTGCTCAGTCCAATGCTTGGCTGAGAGCATTCCACCCCTCTACTTTTCAGGTACTGGCAGAGCCTCTCAGGAGAAAGCTTAGCCATTCTGACTACTGTGAGGTGCAGTCTCAAGGTTGCTTTGATTTGCATTTTCCTCATGACTAAGGATGTCGAACATTTCTTTAGGTACTTCTCAGCCATTTGGTATTCCTCAGTTGAGAATTCTTTGCTTAGCTCTGTACCCCCCCTCCAAGAGGAGTAGATTGCAAGATATAATCAAACTCAGGGCTAAAATCAACCAAATAGGAACAAAAAGAACTATACAAAGAAACAACAGACCAGGAGCTGGTTCTTTGAGAAAATCAACAAGATAGATAAACCCTCAGCCAGACTAACCAGAGGTCACATAGAAAGTATCAAAATTAACAAAATCAGAACTGAAAAGGTAGACATAACAACAGATACCGAAGGAATTAAAAAAAAATCATCAGATCCTACAACAAAAGCCCAATTTTTATGCTCAACACAACTAGAAAATCTGCATGAAATGGACAATTTTCTAGACTGATACCAAATACCGAAGTTAAATAAAGATCAGATAGACCATCTAAAGAGTCCCATAACCCCTAAAGAAACAGAAGCAGTCATTAAAAGTCTCCCAACCAAATAACCCAGGACCAGATGGGTTTAATACAGATTTCTATCAGACCTTCAAAGAAGACCTAATACCAATACTCCTCAAACTATTCTACAAAATAGAAACAGAAGGAACACTATCCAGCTTGTTCTATGAAGCCACAAATATGCTGATACCAAAATCACACAAGGATTCAACAAAGAAAGAGATCTTCAGACCAATTTAACCTATGAATATTGATACAAAATTACTCAACAAAATTCTTGCCAAATGAATCAAAGAACACATCAAAATGATCATTCACCATGATCTAGTAGGCTTCATCTCAGAGATGCAGGGGTTGTTCAATATAGGGAAATCCACCAATGTAATAGACTATATTCTCTTCTATCAGATTGAGTATATGTGGTTTTATGTTGAGGTCTTTAATTCATTTGGAATAGGATTTTGTACAGGCTCAAAAGTATGGAGCTATTTGGATTCCTCTACATGCAACCATCCAGTATGACAGGTACCATTTATTGAAAATGCTATCTATTTTTCAAGTATATGTTTGGTACTTCTTTGTGAAAAATTAAGTGTCCGTATGTTTGTGGACTTAGATTGGGTCTTCATTTAGATCCTATTGATAAACAGGTCTGTTTTGAGCCAATACCATGCTGTCAATATTGCTATAATTCTGTAATACAACATGAAATGGAGGGTATGTGTATGTGATGCCTCTAGCATTTTTTTTAATTCAGGATTGTTTCATATATCCTGGATTTTTTGATTGATTGCTTGTTGGTTTCCATATGAACCTGAATATTGTCCTTTCATGATTTACAAAGAATTCTATTGGAACTTGGATGGGGACTGCCTAGCACCCCTAGATTGCTTTAGCAACTATGTTACTCCTACAGATACATGAGTATGTGAGATCTGTCTTTGATATAATCTTCAATTTTATTGGATGTACAACATTATTTAACCATATAAGTTTTTCACTTACTTGGTTAGAATTAACTGAAAGATATTTTATACTTTTGATGCCAATTTCAAAAGTGTTGTTTTGCTGATTTATTTCTCAGTTCATAATTTGTACATAGGAAAGCTACTGGTTTTTAATGAGTCATTTTGTAATCAAGTAACTTTGCTTAAAGTATTTATCAGCTATAGGAGTTTCCTGGTATAATATTTTAGGAAAACTTATGCATATCATTATATATTTTGCAAATACAAATATTTGAATTCTTACTTTTCAGTTTATATATATTTAATCTCTTCCTGTTGCTTTGTTGCTCTAAGACTTCAAGTCCTATATTGAATAGGTAAGGAAAGGAGTCCTATAATGAATGGGTGAGGAAAGGGTGTTCAAGCTTGCTTTCTTATGAATTTTAGTGAAATGCTTTAGGTCTCTTCATTTAATTTGATGTTGACTATGGGCTTGTTGTAACCTGTCTTTATTTTATTGAGGCATATCCATTATATCCCTAACATCTTCAGGAATTTCATCATTTAGAAGTGTTGAATTTTGCCAAAGGCCTTTTCTCCATCTTATGAGATGATCATGGGCAATTTTTTTTTGTATTTCAGTTCATTTTTTCTTTCTTTCCCCTTTTTTATTAGATATTTTCTTTATTTACATTTCAAAATGTTATCATCTTTCCTGGTCCCCCCATGAAAGCCCCTATCCCTTTCTCCCCTCCCTCTGCCTCTATGATAGTATTCTCCCATCTACCCACTAACTCCCACCTCCCCATCCTGGAATTCCCCTACACTGGGGCATGGAGCCTTCACAGGACCAAGGGCATCTCCTCCCACTGATGCCCAACAAGGCCATCCTCTGCTATATATGCACTTGGAGCCATGGGTCTCTTCATGTAAACACTTTGGTTGGTGGTTTAGTCCCTGGAGCTCTGGGTGAGGGGGTCTAGTTAGTTAATATTATTGTTCTTCCTATGTGGTTGCAAACCCCTTCAGTTCCTTCAGTCCTTTCTCTTCTATAATTATGTTGAAGATATTTACTGGCCCTTTAAGTTGGAAATCTTCACTCTCTTTTATACCTATAATCTTTAGGATTGGTCCCCTGAGTGTGTCCTGGATTTCCTGGATGTTTTGGATTAGAAGCTTTTTTCATTTTGTGTTTTCTCTGACTATTATGTCAATTATTTTCTATGGTATCTTCTGCACCTGGGATTCTCTCTTCTGTCTCTCATATTCTGTTGTTGATGCTTGCATCTATGACTCCTGATTTCTTTCCTAGGTTTTCTATCACCAGAGTTATCTCCCTTTGTGATTTCTTTATTGTTTCTAATTCCATTTTTAGATCCCGGATGGTTTTGCTCAGTTCTTTCACTTGTTTGTTTGTGTTTTCCTGTAATTCTTTAAGGGATTTTTGTGTTTCCTCTTTAAGGGCTTCTACCCGTTTACCCATGTTCCCCTGTATTTCTTTAAGGGAGATATTTATGTCCTTCTTGAAGTCCTCTATCAGCATCATGAGGTGTGGTTTTTAAATGCAAGTCTTGTTTTTTGGTGTGTTGGGGTATCCAGGACTTGCTGTTGTGGGAGAAGTCGGTAAAGATGATGCCAAGTAGTCTTGGTTTCTGTTGGTAATGTTCTTGCATTTGCCTTTCACCATCTGGTTTTCTCTGGTGTTAGCTGTTCTTGTTGTCTCTGACTGTGGGTTATCTGTCCTGCAAGCCTGTCTATCAGTATTCCTGGGAGACCAGTTCTCTCTGGAATGAAATTAGGCATGGAGAGCTATGGTTCAGGGTCAGTGGTGTAGACAGAAACAAGAAGGATCCTGTCCCAAGCTGATCCTTGGTTCCTATGTCCTGATGGCTCTGAGCAGGTTCCTCTTGGGCCAGGAATATGAAAAGAAGTGGTGGTCTGACCTGTTCATAGGTGTGCCTAGGAGACCAGCTCTCTTGGTAATTGTATATGTAGCTCTATGGCTCAGGATCAGCTCTGGGTAGAGACTGAAATCGGAAGACTACTGTCCCAGGCTGCTCCTGGGTTCTTGTGTCTTCAGTGTATAGTGTGGGTTGCTTTGAGCAGTAGGAGTAATCCTACTTATGCTCCCAGGCCTGTCTACACTCCTGAGAGGTTAGTCATCTCCCTGTGCCACCTGTGTATGGAGCCCTGTGGCAAAGGATGGTCTCCAGTCACATCCCTTCAGTACTTTCTCTAACTCTTGCCTTGTGAACCCCATTGTGGACCCTGTGCATGGCTGTGAACATCTGCCTCTTTATTTGATAGGCTCTGGCAGAGCCTCTCAGGAGACAGCGTTATCAGGCTCCTGTCAGCATTCACTTTGTGGCATCCACAATAGTTTCTAGGTTTTGTGTCTGTATATGGGATGGGACTCTGGAAGGGGCAGTCTTTGGATGGCGTTTCCATCTGACTTTGCTCCACACTCAGTTCTTTCATATTGCACATTAAATTTTTCTGTCTATGTATGTTAATCCATTCCTACATTTCTAGGATGAACAATACTTGATTGAAATTAATAATCCTCTTAATGTGTTCTTGGATTTGGTTTATAAATATTTTAATGAAATTTTTTGTATCTATCTTCTAAATTCTCATGAAACAGACACTTTTTACTATTATGTCTATTTAATTGGAGTTATGGATCATTTTACTATGATAATTGATGTATATCTGTGTATTGAGAAAAATTATCCAGTTCTTTTAGATTTTTTAATTTCTTACAGCACATGTTTTTAAAGTATGTTCTTAACATTCTTGGGATTTCTTTAGAGCTATACCCACTTTTCATATCTATTGTTGTTAATTTGGATCTTTTCTTTCTACCTTTTAGTTAATTTTTCAATGGTTTCTCAATCATGCTGATATTCTCAAAGATCTAACTCTGTTACATTGATTGTTTTATTTTGTTTCAAATTTATAGTTTTATTCCCTGAGTTAGATTATTCCTTCCCCCTTTTGTTCTAGAGATTTCTGTTGTGCTCTTAAATTCCTAGTATAAGATATTTGTAATTGTTTTTCTTTGTGTCTATGTCTGGGGACATTTAGTACATTTCAGAATTACTTTTGTTGTGCCTTATAAGATTGAGTATCATGTGTATTCATTTTCATTTAATTCTAGACTGTCTGTGGTTTCTTTCTTTTTTATATTGGATATTTTCTTTATTTACATTTCAAAAGTTTTCCCCTTTCCATGTCTCCCCTTTTGAAATCCCTATTACATCTCTCCTACCTTTGCCTCTATGAGTGTGCTCCCTCACCCCAACAAATCTGCCTTCCTATCCTGGCATCCCCCTACACTGGGGCATTAAGCACCCTAAGGCCCAAGGGCCTCTTTTCCCACTGATGTCCACTATGGTTTCTTTCTTATCTCATTCTTTCTTTTGGTATTTAGTTTCTTGAGATTTTCTTACATATATTGGGACTTGCTTTATATCCAAGTATATTACCAGTATTGGAGTATGTGCCAGGAGAATTAGAGAAGAAATTAAATTATTTTGTGTTTGGGTGAAAGGTTCTATAAATAACTATTACATTCATTTGGTTTTAATCTCCAGTTAGCTCCAGCATTTCACTGTTTAGTTTTTGTTTAACCTGTCTATTTGCAAGAGTGGGGTATAGAATAATCCCACTATCATTTTTGAGGGTTAATATATTTTGCAAATTGTAGTAGCATTTTGTTTATGAATATTGTTTTCATTGTTTTTGGTGCATAGGTGTTAAGAATTGCAATATATTCTTGGTGGGATTTTCACCTTTGGTGAGTATGTAATGTCTTCTATTTCATCTTAGTAGTTTTGGTTTGAAGTTTATTTTGTCAGATATTGAAAGGGCTTGTTTCTTAGGTCCATTTACGTGGAATTTCATTTTCCAACTCTTTAGTCTGAAGTAATGTCTACCTTTGATGTGAAAGTGTGTTTCTTGGATTCAGCAGAAGGATGGATTCTGTTTGCACATCCATTTTGTTATTCAGTGTCTTTCTATTGGGGAATTGAGAGCATTGTTGAGAAAAATGGATGAGCAGCATTGATTCCTGTTACTTTGCGCTCTCTCTCTCTCTCTCTCTCTCTCTCTCTCTCTCTCTCTCTCTCTCTCTCTCTCGGAGAGAATGTGATTTCCTGTTTTATATTCTTGTTTATATTCTTCATTCTTTGTGTTTTCTTGCCTGTGGTTAGCCTCTTTAACTTAGCGTTCCTTCTAGCATCTTCTCTTGAGCAGTATTTGTAGACAGATATCATTTATACTTGACCTTACCTTGGGATATTATTTCTTCTATATACTGTGATTGAAGATTTTGTTGTGTTTAGTAGTCTAGTCTGATATCTGTGATATCTTAGAGTTTGTAGATTCTTCCCAGGCCCTTATGGTTTCTACCATCTCCATTTAGAAATCCAGTGTAATCACAGAAAACTTTTGCCTTTGTAAGTTACTTGGTCTTTTTCCTTTCCAGCTTTTAATATTATTTCTTTGTTCTGAACATTTGGTATTTTGATTATTACATGCTGACTGAAATTTATTTTCTTCTCCAATCTATTTGGTATACTTTACACTTCTTGTACCTTGATAGGTATCTCCTTCTTTAGGTTATGGAATTTTCTTCTATGATATATTTAAAAATATTGTATGTGCCTTTGACTTGAGTTTCTTCTCTTTCTTATATTCCTATTATTTCTTGATATTGTCTTTTTAGAATTCCTGGATATTTTGTGCTAGGATTATTTTGTTGACCAAGATATTGATTTCTTTTATCTGTCCTTCAGTTCCTAATATTCTGTTTTCAAGTTCATCTAGTCTGTTGGTGTGTGTTCCCTCTGAGACTTCTCTTTGAGTTCCTAAACTTCATATCCATATTTTCCTCAGTTTTGATTTTCTTTATTGATTCTCTTTCTACTTTCAAGTCTTGAGCTATTTTATTCATCTTCTTCCACTCTGTGTGATTTCCTAGATTTTTTAAGTAATGTATTTTCTCTTTAAGGATGTCCATATTCATAAAATCTATTTTAAGGTCTTTGTCTTGTGCTTCAGCTTTGTTGCAATACTCAAGATCTACTGTGGTAGAGCTCCTAGGCTCTAGTTGAGACATAGTATTGTAGCTGTTAATAATTGTGTCTTTAGACTGGATCTAGTTCTTTGAAATTTGAAAGACTGTAATGCTAGGTACTGATCTGGTCTTGTCTTTTTGGAGGGGAATTTTGTTCCTTGTATTTTGTTGCCTTCTCTGATGCTTAGGATAGTGTGGTGTCTGGGTTGCTTGGTAGGTAATAGCGATTGGTATGGCCACTGTGAGTTCTGGTTAAAATGTGTTGCTAGGAATTTTGATCTGACATTTAGAAATATGGGTGGGCTTGGAAGATAGCTGAAGGGTCTATGGGATGGATAAAAAAAAGATATTCAGATATTCTATCAGGATATTCTAGTCACCTGGCAAATGTGACATAGAGTAATGAAAGGCAACAACAAGTAGTCTACTACAAAGTTAGGAATGAGAGTTGGGGACTATATTTGTAAAATGTATGGAGAATGATGATTGAAGCTATCTCTTTTGTAGGCCTACTTGATTCTTTAGTAGAGTGGCTTGTGATTTCCCATAGAATGTATGCTGGAGTCGAAGCCTGAGAATGAATGGGGAGGACCATTAGAGGAGAAAGTCTGCATAATCTATTAAAATAGGGAAAAGAGGAGGAGGAAGCTGAAACAAGTGTTCTGCCGCAGAGATGGGGATAACACTGCGGAACTGGATTTGGAAGAGAGAAAAGAGGGACAAATGTCTGCTTTTCTTGCTATAGTCAATGGGAGTTCCTGGAGAATGCTTGCTGAAGATGAGGACTGGCAAGAAGTAATGAGTTGGGGGTAACAAATTGGAGGTCAAGTTCTGTGTGATCCATGGGAGATAGGGCTTGAGGTGATTTTAAAGTAATACACAATTCTAAAATATAATAGACCTTGTGCCCTTTCCAAATGTAGCATCTTGCAAAACTAATGTTAACTATTTGAATAAAGATATGAATATTTCATTGGAAAGTTCCATCACCAAAATGTTATTTTGTCTGTTTTTGTACAGATATATAAAACTACCACCAGCATTTGTCATTGACCACTGGTAATCATTTACCTTTTCTTCATTTATATAATTTTACCAGTTTTCAGCATTGCATAAAAGAAATTATATCATATGTGACAATTTGACATTAGCTATTATTTTTTGATAAGCATTATTCCTTGGAGATTTTAATCCAAGTGACAGTGTGTATTAATAATTTATCACACTCACAAGAGCAAATAAAGTGTAGAGCAGAGACTGAAGCAAAGGCCATCCAGAGACTCTCCCACCTGGGGATTCATCCCATCCATATACAGTCACCAAACCCTGACACTATTGTGGATGCCAAGAAATGCTTGCTTAAAGTAGCCTGCTATGACTTTCTCCTGAGAGGCCCTGCCAGAGCCTTACAAATACAGAAGCAGATGCTCATAGCAAAACATTGGACTGAGCGTGGGGTCCCCAAGGGAGGAGCTAGAGAAAGAACTAAAGGAGCTGAAGGGGTTTGCAACCTCATAGGAAGAACAACAATAAAAAGCAACCAGACCCTCCCCCATAGCTCCCAGGTACTAAGTCATCAAACAAGGGTACTCATGGCTCCAGCTGCATATGTAGCAGTGGATTACCTTGTCAGGCATCAATGGGAGGAGTAGTCCTTGGTCCTATGAAGGCTTGATAGATGTCCTAGTATGGGGGAATCAAGGCTGGGGAGGTGGGAAGGGGTGGATGGATGAACACCCTCATAGAAGTAGAGGGAGGGAGGATGGGATAGGGGCTATCCAGGAGAGGGGATGGGAAAGGGAGGGGGAATTTGAAATGTAAATAAAGAATATATCCAATGAAATTTATCCCTTTTTATTTTTGTGTTCATTGTACAATGGCTTTTTTAAACTAAAGATTGATGGACACGGGTTATTCTTATTCTGTGACCATTGTTAACCATGTTTCTCTGAACATTCATGTATATACTTTTGTAAGAACTATTTTTCATGTATTTGGTTAAATTCCTATAATTACAATTGCCACATATTATGGTAGAATATATTTTATTTTACAAACATGCCATTCTAATAATTTTCATTTTGACTATACATTTAAATGCCCAGCAACAATGCAAGGCTTACATTATTTTATTATGCTTGTACCTGATTTTGATATTTTTATTTCTACTATTCTTATACGTTTTTTGATAACTATTTATTATTTTCATTCACATTTTCCTAAACACTAATAAAATTCAATATCTTATTTTACATTTCATAACATATACTAATTTTATATAATAAGGAGACTCACTACATATACATTCATCATATGTTAAACAAAGTAGGCTAAACATCTTTTTCATCCCTGTTCTTCCCCATATGCTGCCAATTATGAAATACACTTTTCTATATTTGGGTCCATTTGTTTTTTGTTTTATATAGGAAAAAGAAGATGTGATATTTGCCACTTAAAATAGCAATATGTAACTCTCACAAGCATGTGTGGTTATATGCTCACACAAATATGAACACATACACACACAAGACTAGTTTATTTCATATAACATAATAATCTATAGTTCCATGTCTTTTCCACTGAAAGTTGTCAGGAGTACATTCTTTTAACTTTTGCACATAGAAAAATATGGAGTACTTAGATTAATGTAGGCCAACTCATCAATGTTTCTTCAAATGACAAGTTACATGTTTAGTGGCTTAATGATTTTTCTTTTGCAAAATAACATGTAATAAATGGAACAGATAAAAATTAAATTGACTTTTATATGTATCCCATTAATCAGAAAGTTTAAACTACTTAATAATTAGTTCCTTAAAATTACTATACCATCCTTTAGATGTACTATATTAAAATACTTACCACTTGCAAAAGAAGTCAAGTTCATTTCTTCCTAAGATATTGACTTTTTATTTGCTTGTGAAACTGCCTACTAAAACTTGCAGTGAAAAATTGAGTAGCACTCATTAGAAAAATAAAACACTGTTTCTTTTTCCCCAAACATGACAAAATATGTTTGCTCTTTCATTACAAAGTAATTTTAACTTTAGGATTTTGCAGGTTTTCTTTATGAATGTGAGGAGGTTCCTCTGTGTTAGATTTTGTCAGATGAAAATTTTATTCCTATGGGATCATTACATGTGCTTCATCATCTTAGTAGTTTACATTTTTGTGCTTTCATTAATTTATTCTAATTTTTTTTCATACAATACTACCTGAGTGTTCTAGCACTGTGAAGAGATAGCATGAACATGGCAAATCTTATCAAGGAAAGCATTAGATGGAGACTTGCTTAGAGTTTCTGAAAATTATTCCATTGTCCTCATGACAAGAACATAGTGTTTCAGAATTCTACATGAGGATCTGAAGGCAGCAAAAAGGCAGAGACACTGTGACTGACTTGGGCCTTTGAAACCACAAAGCTCCCTCCTAATGACACATTTCCTCTAAGGCAACAACTCTTAGTCCCCCTCAAGTTGTATCACTCCATGATGACCAAGCATTCAAATATATGAGCGTATGGGGTCATTCTTGTTTGAAGATCCACAAACATATTCTGCTCAACTGTTCTTCCTTTAAGATCCTCCCAATCTCTATATTCATCCAATTCCACTCTTTTTCTCTCACTTTAAAAAAAATCAAATAAATAGAAACACACATAATAAAGTTCATACACAGTAACCAAAATAGCAACTCAAAGTACAATAAGACCAAAAAAAAAAAAATGTCTAAACAAAGCAATATGAGATTAAAAAGAAAATTCTATTGATTTTTTGTTTGTTTGTTTGCTTTTTTTGGCAATAACTCTTGGGTGTGGGTTCTATCCTTAAATATGATTAACAAACACATTGTGACTCCATTGGAGAAACCTAATTCTTTTTTACAAGCAGCTGTTCCTTACAGAGACCTTGTTTATTATATATGGGAGCCAATAACCATTTTTCCATTTCAGCACTGGGGCCCCATCTGGCTTCAATTTATTTTGGCCTTGTATAAGCTGGCATGGTCCCTGTGAATTCTTAGAGCCAGCATTTGTCCTGTTTTCACCTGGAAG
>BDUI01008290.1:5296-20568 GCA_002335545.1 Apodemus speciosus
ACTATACTGAGCTATAAAACAGATTACACATAAAAAGGCAGAAATGAAAAGCAACCTATTAAACAGCATAAAATAGATGGAAATAGTATCTCAGATAATGGAAAATATGTAAATATAGTATATGTGGTGCCATGTATCTCTCATCTCAGAACYTGTAGGATATGGCAAGAAGGCCATGACTTCAAGGTCAGCTGGGGCTCTGGAATGAGCTTCAAATTAGCCTGAGATCTCTGTCTCACAAAAAAAGCAAGAATAAGAAAACCTAAAATAAGTAAAAAATAAAAGTGTGTGTGTGTGTTTGTGTGTGTGTGTTACAAATTTCAGCACTGCTTCCAGTAACCAAAGTGGAAACAACTCTCATCCATTAACAGAGGAGGTCTGATGAAGTAATGTATAGATGTATAGTAATACAAAATGGGACAGGAAAAAGGAACCCTCACATTTGTTAAAACCTGAGTAAATGTTGAGAACAGGATGATACATCAGAGAATGACAAATACTGTGTAATTTCACTTATATGTGGAATAAAAAAAAATGTCAAATTTGGAACTGGAGAGATAGATGGCTTTTATAGAGCAAGTTTGAAGTCCTGAACTGCAGTCCACAGAGCCCATGTAAAATGAGTCCAATAGCACTTGTCTGTAATGCCAGTACTCCTATGAAGTGATGGGAAACAAGAAGAGGAGAACACCCAAATGCATGGAGTCAGTAAGCATAGAGTACATCAAAGGGACCCTGCCTTAAAACAAGAAGGGAGAAGGCGCTGACACTGGAGGTTGTGTTCTGACCTCTGCACTACACCATAACATCTGTATGATCATGTGTGTGTACTGCATATATATGCTTTCTCACACTCAAAGACATGTTCATGCACACACACACACACACACACACAAGCAATGTATACACATATACATACACACAGAATTCTAAAGTGGACAGAAAACAAAAAAAATCTATGTTCCAAAGTAAGTGTTAGTTTAACAGGGGAAAGAGACATTGGGGAGAACACAAAGGTAGAAAGAGAAGAAAGAGAAAGGGAGACTCAGGAAATAGCGCACACACACACACACACACACACACATACACACACACACACACAAACACAGATGCATAGAGGGAGCAGGAGACATATGTATTGATAGAGAAGGGAGATAGGAGGGCATTCTTTGATACAATTTAATTTTATTGTATCAAATGATCTGTTTTTATATTTAGTTTGCTCTTATAGCAGAAACTTGCTAAACTATTCAAGTTAATAAACTGACCATTTATTGTCCAGTATAACCAATATTCCTCACTAGAAACTCCAAATCAGAACAAGGAATTTGGAACACAAAACATAGAATGTGCAGCATGGCAGTGTGCAGAGCCCACCAGCAGCATGCACAGAAACCAGGCACAGTTGGCACTTCATAATTACGAGTGGCACAGCATTCGGGCAGAGGGCCAGTTTCTTTAATGCATATGACTCAATATGGAATGTTTTTGTTCCTCATGTGTAACTACTGCCACTGACAACTGTCCAGGTGCTCTAATGGGCACTGAACTAGCACAAGCTGGTGACAAATTTTCCTGCRCATGGTGCAGGTACACCCAGTATGGCAAAGTTTTAGATTTGCAAACAAATACACATACAAATATATACTTAATTTTTTATGAACACGCACATATGTGCATGATTATCATAACAAATATATTTGTGTATTATATAAGATAATAGTATATAAAAATATTTTGTATGTAACACAAACAGTGTATTCGTTAGGATTAACTTTCATTTATTATTCAAGGCTTACTTAAAACTAACTTAAAAATCACAAGAAAGGAGGCAATTAATAAAGAAATGATCATTTTGTTTTTTGCTCCTTCCTCTCATTCCTTAGTAGTTCTACAGTTTTCTGAAAAGGTACCCTAACATATGTGAGTATTAGAATTTCTTGCCTGTAGACATCAAGATTACTCTATATCTGCCATGAAGACAGAAGGAATTTATGTCAAAAATATGGATATTTGGTTGGTAATCAAAACAGGTATTTTGGCATAGGTTCAGTAATTCCTAAACTCCATCAGTTGTCATTAAATCACTGTGTGAGCATTGTGTTCTAATGTATTTCTGAGTCCACTGTCATTTTGCTCAGCCAATATAAACATGTACAATTAGAAACTGGAGGGTAGTGGGGCAAAGGAATGTTAAATAGTTAATAGCACAAATTATTTTATGAGTCATGTGGCATTGGTGATTATATTACTCTTTAATTTTTATTAACAAGAGTAAAATACTTGAAAATCTTTCTAAAACATTTTCTTATACACAATTGATATTAATGGTTTTAATAAAATTATCTATCTGTAAGTTCTTCAACAGTGTGAATTAAATTGCATCAAATCAATAGCTGAGCACTATGGACTTGTCTG
This sequence comes from Apodemus speciosus, assembly GCA_002335545.1. Classification (NCBI taxonomy): domain Eukaryota; kingdom Metazoa; phylum Chordata; class Mammalia; order Rodentia; family Muridae; genus Apodemus; species Apodemus speciosus. The sequence continues at coordinate 7,715 of BDUI01008290.1, forward strand.
TTTATTCTGCTAAGACTGTTTGTCAACTTCAACCACCAAGCATCAGCATCATCATGTTCATCATGTTGGGTAAGGAGCCAAAGGTTTAATGTTATAGCACAATATACAGCTTCCATTCAGAAAATCCATGCTTCAGTGACTGCACAAAGGTCTTTTTAACACTAAATTTCTGGAAACACTCATGAGCCAAGAGGTATCTTCTCTTACTCTGTGAGCTCCTTCAATACACTTAAGGCCTGGAGAGGAGCCAGAATACTGGGGATGAGTTTTAATGCATTTAAACTTTGATGCAGTGTGTGGAATCATTCCAAAGTTTTGTTTTTGTGTATTTATCTGCTAAAATGTCATTCATCAGAGACTGGAAACTGTGAAGTATACCTCTCTATTTTTGACTGTATTGGGGTGAACTCTAAAACTTTGTGGCTCTTGATACATTTTCTTGGGACATTCTTATTGAGCACATCCTTTCTGAAATTTTAAGACAAGTTCCACTTGTCAAGTAGCAGTGTGGTCTGCAGCTATCCTTCCAATTAGGGTAATTTCCATTAGAGTGCCCACATCTGCTCTAATTTAGTGAGTTGATTTTATATTTGAAGCAAAGTACAACTTGATGTCATATTGTTTAAATTCCTCTCATTTTGATTGTAAAGACTATTGCCATAAAATAAATTAGTCCCAAACTTAATGACCTTGTGCAAGGGTGCGTTACTGTCATTCATATGAGAATGGATCTCTCAATGTCCAGCTGTTGATACAGCCTCACTTTTCCTTTCTAGAGACTGTACTTTGATTACATCCATTCTGGGGAATAATGGACAGAATAGCCAAGGAACTTCTTATTGTGGTCACAGAAGAAATACACACACACACACACACACACACACACACACACACAACCAAGCCCAGCCATACAAAAATATTTCAGCAACACATCTGCTAACATCTCAGTAGTAAAGCTAAGTTATATGGCTAGTCCCAAAGTTGAGGTTCAGCAAAGTGCCCTATACCTATGTAAGGCCAAGGGAAATCATATGACTACATCAGTAGAACAATGATACWGATTCTGCCTATGCTCACAATAATAATCTAATTTAACACAGTAGCTTTAGTATACTGTATAATGTATAAACTTGGAACAATTGTAAATTTTCACATTGTTTTGTCTAACAAGATTATAGCATTCCTCAATGAAAATGTTTGATAGAGCAAAGTAAACAAATGACTAAATAGATCTCTCCTACCCCCACCACCCTTTCTCTTTCCTCTCTCTCTCTCTCTCTCTCTCTCTCTCTCTCTCTCCCTCTCTCTCTCGCTGTCTCTCTCTCTCTGTCTCTCTGTCTCTCTCTCTCTCCTATGCACACACAAACTATTGAATACATATACATTTGAATATCAGAATAAAACTGAACCATGTTTATGATATCTGAAAGATTACCTAATGTATGTGAGTCAAGACACATGGATTTGTTGCTTTGAGTAGGTTCCTTACATAAGTTACTGCCTAATAAGTGCTACTATTTGATGACGGATGAATTAGCTTGCTCATAGTAGGTGTTCAGTAACTGTTGACTCATTAGCTTTGTCATCTGCTTTGTACAGTCACTTCCTAGAATTTGGAACAACTTCGTGGCCATAGGACTTATTAGCTTTTAACTATACAGACCAAATGTTCTTCTAATTTTAAACATCATATCTTGTTTTCTTGTCCCATGCATTTTGAATTATACAGAGCAATTGTTCTCAGCTCTACTGTCTGCAGACGACTTTGGTCTTGCAACATATCATGTGGATCACCTCCTCTGTCTGCTCCCATTCACCACGGCAAGAAAAGCCAACCAGAATTAATGGGCAACTGGGCTCCAAGCTCATTGGGAACAGCTGTTTCTTATTAAATATCATAAGTAATATATTAATTCTTGCCAGAAACAAAAGTAAAGACATTGTCATACTAAAAGCATTACCAGTACAAAAGACCAGTCAACAGAGCACCTGGAAGACTCCCTTGTTCAGACAGCCCCCCCGGGTGTCATTAATCTGCAGACTCAAGATGTTAGATTTCTTCTGTTTGCTTGCAGGGGGAGACACAGTCAGAATGGGGATAGGCAGAGCCCACTATTTTTTGGTTGGTTTGTTTGGCTTAGCTAGTACGATAGTGGTTGAGTTAGTGGGACAACCACATGAATACCATGATAGAGTGTGGCATACAATCCTCATAATATATGGATACTAGAAAAACATGAGAGAGGAACATGGCCAATTCAACCATTGAYAGGCATCAAAGATTCTGAAGAAGTGAATTAATTAATTCATAATCATCCAACCAAGTAGCAGCCATGTCAGACTAAGAATTCAGATCTTCTGGAGCCTGAGTTAGGTTCTGTGAAAAAATTTCATTCTTTCATTTGACAGCCAGCTCAATTGTACAGGCCAAGTGTTGGTTGTCTATTCTCTTAAAGGAAGCAATAGTTCTTCAACCATATTCCTGACATAAATGTGATAGTCTAGATGCAAAAGTAGAATGTGTCGAGTTTCTGCAAGATGTTACTTTTCTTCTTACTTGAATTTTGGAAATCTATCAACATATCTTTCCAAGATGAAGGTAAAATATTAAATTTTATGTATTTTCCAATTTAATGTTTGCCAAGGAAAACTTAAAAACTCCATAAAGACCTTAAAAGATCCATTTTACATANAGCAAAGTAAACAAATGACTAAATAGATCTCTCCTACCCCCACCACCCTTTCTCTTTCCTCTCTCTCTCTCTCTCTCTCTCTCTCTCTCTCTCTCCCTCTCTCTCTCGCTGTCTCTCTCTCTCTGTCTCTCTGTCTCTCTCTCTCTCCTATGCACACACAAACTATTGAATACATATACATTTGAATATCAGAATAAAACTGAACCATGTTTATGATATCTGAAAGATTACCTAATGTATGTGAGTCAAGACACATGGATTTGTTGCTTTGAGTAGGTTCCTTACATAAGTTACTGCCTAATAAGTGCTACTATTTGATGACGGATGAATTAGCTTGCTCATAGTAGGTGTTCAGTAACTGTTGACTCATTAGCTTTGTCATCTGCTTTGTACAGTCACTTCCTAGAATTTGGAACAACTTCGTGGCCATAGGACTTATTAGCTTTTAACTATACAGACCAAATGTTCTTCTAATTTTAAACATCATATCTTGTTTTCTTGTCCCATGCATTTTGAATTATACAGAGCAATTGTTCTCAGCTCTACTGTCTGCAGACGACTTTGGTCTTGCAACATATCATGTGGATCACCTCCTCTGTCTGCTCCCATTCACCACGGCAAGAAAAGCCAACCAGAATTAATGGGCAACTGGGCTCCAAGCTCATTGGGAACAGCTGTTTCTTATTAAATATCATAAGTAATATATTAATTCTTGCCAGAAACAAAAGTAAAGACATTGTCATACTAAAAGCATTACCAGTACAAAAGACCAGTCAACAGAGCACCTGGAAGACTCCCTTGTTCAGACAGCCCCCCCGGGTGTCATTAATCTGCAGACTCAAGATGTTAGATTTCTTCTGTTTGCTTGCAGGGGGAGACACAGTCAGAATGGGGATAGGCAGAGCCCACTATTTTTTGGTTGGTTTGTTTGGCTTAGCTAGTACGATAGTGGTTGAGTTAGTGGGACAACCACATGAATACCATGATAGAGTGTGGCATACAATCCTCATAATATATGGATACTAGAAAAACATGAGAGAGGAACATGGCCAATTCAACCATTGAYAGGCATCAAAGATTCTGAAGAAGTGAATTAATTAATTCATAATCATCCAACCAAGTAGCAGCCATGTCAGACTAAGAATTCAGATCTTCTGGAGCCTGAGTTAGGTTCTGTGAAAAAATTTCATTCTTTCATTTGACAGCCAGCTCAATTGTACAGGCCAAGTGTTGGTTGTCTATTCTCTTAAAGGAAGCAATAGTTCTTCAACCATATTCCTGACATAAATGTGATAGTCTAGATGCAAAAGTAGAATGTGTCGAGTTTCTGCAAGATGTTACTTTTCTTCTTACTTGAATTTTGGAAATCTATCAACATATCTTTCCAAGATGAAGGTAAAATATTAAATTTTATGTATTTTCCAATTTAATGTTTGCCAAGGAAAACTTAAAAACTCCATAAAGACCTTAAAAGATCCATTTTACATAWGAGGAAATTAACACTCAAAATCAAATAGACTAATTTGCTCAGAACACACAGCAGGTAAATATGGAACTAGGATGTGTCTTATGGATGCTTCGAWTTTATTTTGATGTGTTCTTTTGTTGTGCTTATGATGTCATATGTTACTTTAGCTTTGATATCACTTAATTTTCAGTTCCTTCAGCATACTTTGCCTTCTTTATCATGTAGAAGATATATTCCTATATCTAAATTACAAAAATTGAATTGACTGTTCCCAAATATATGGCTGACACAATTGTGTTTATGATTTTTTGTGTGTGATATCATTTCTTCATTTAATCAAATAAAGCATGACTAAACTCCATAAAACATCATATGTTCTAAAATATGGCCCATTAATAATTATTACAGGAATAACTGAATTTCCCTAATTTTATTACTCAAATGTGTTGCCTTAAGACTAAACCATCACATCTATGTCCATGCAAATGGCTAAACATTTTCACGTAGAAGGTATGAGCAAAAAACGAGAAATGACTTGCCACTCTAAAGTCATGTAGCCACACTTTGATTAGAATCAAATTATAGAACATTACAAGTTGTTCTACTTTAAATATTTGAATGCGCTCGTTCATATTGAATGATTTTGACTGGTGCTAAATTCCTCTTTACTTTCAATATACATTACTGTACAACCTAACGATGTTCAAAAGTGGGAGGTTGCAATGAACTGCTTCATTTTTCTGCTGAGTGCCTGCTGATCTAGGTTGATAATAGCACTGCTGCTGACAGAGCAAGTGTCCTGTTGCTCTGTGAACACAATGTCCAATTTCTGGTAAAGCATGAAGGGTGTACCACGAATCCATGCAATTTTATTTGTCCAATGCTTGATCTTCTTAATCATACCACTTCTAATGGTGGAGAATTGGTATCTCATCAGGACTACAATTGGTATTTCCTAACAGCTGATGATGCAGAACATCTTTTTTGTACATTGTAGTTGCTTACTACCATTCTTGGTTAAGTGTGTTGGTTTGTTTTTGCCCATTTTTAATTGGGTGATTGGTTTGTATAAATTTTTAAAGATATATTGGTGAAAGGTCTTTTGCCAAATATTTGTTTTCTCTTCTCTTAATGTCTTTCACAGACATTAAACTGTTTGATTTTTTTTTTAAGTTCAATTTGAGGTTTTTGTTTTGTCTTTTATGCAACATGCTTTTGGTGCTGTGTTTAAAGAGTCCTTGCTTAACATTTTATCCATTTGTTTTTGGTCAGTTCAAAGCCTTTGTGACCCTTTGCTGAGAGAAAAGAGTGGAAGTCTCCGAGGACAGTTGTATATGTGTGTGCTCCTTATAGTCTTGTCAATATTGCTCCAGTGATTTCAAAGCTCTGTATTTAGGAATAGATAAATCTCTGATTTACATAAGTACTTAGACAATTGAGTATTTTACCCTCTGCTGAAATGCCTCTTTCTCTTGGTACTTTTCTTTTTCTGAATCCAGTTCTGTCTAGTTTAATTGCTGCTGTGACATTATTTGTTTGCTAGCATGTTGGGTATTGTTTTCATCCTCTTGCTTTTAACTGGTTTATATTTCCATATTGGAAATGTGTTTCTTGTAGACATTTTTATTCATCCTCTAAATCTTCTGGTTTTAATTTTTATTTTTTAAGATTTATTTTATTTTTAATTATGTGTGCATGTGTACATGTCTGTATGTGCATGAAACATGCAGGTGCTCAAGGAAGCCAGAATGGAGTGTCAGATCTAGAGTTGCAGAAGGCTGCAAACTGAACCGTTTGGATAGTAGGAATCAAACGCAGGTTCTCTGCTAGATCAGTATACTCATTTAACCACTGAGCTATCCCTCTAACCCAGTATATTTCTATTTAGTACACTTATTATTACATCTAACTTACTTCAATTATCTTATTATTTTTTATTTTTTCTAATTATTAACTTTGGATTTTCCCCTAACTTCTTATTTCTTGCCTTTGGGAATATTTTTAAAGAATGTTTTAAATCTCAACCTGTCTATAATTTTTTTATTATGTGCTTTGATATTTTTGTGGTTTCTGAAAATGTAAGATATATCTACTTGACTTTCCGTAAATTGTGTAGATTGAAATATTAGTAATTTCACACGACAAATGAAATGCAGAAATTTTGCTCTGATAATGTTCAATTATGTATTATAATATTTGCTTGTGCTGTCAAACTATTTTCAACAAAAGAAAAAATGGCATGTCCAATTAGTCCAAAAGTCACAATTTTCATTGTCTTGCCCATTTCTGATGCTTTAACTGTTCTTACACCATTAAGACTTCTGTTTCATAATTATTTTAGCAGATAAATTAGGAATAAATTTTTTTGCTTTTCCTCAATCAGAAAATATCTTGATTTTCTCCCTCAAAAGACATTTTGACTGATATAGGTCTGAGCTGACAATTCTTCTCTTGCAACTTCTGAAATATATGACACTTTCTTCTGACATCTCATGACGTCTGATGTGAAAATTATTGGCATTATAAAGTCAGTTTTCTCCTATAGATCATATATCAACTTTTCCTCTGGCAATCTTAGCTTTTGTTCTATAGTTTTATTGTCATATGTCTTAGCATGGAAATAATTTCATTGTTTGGAGATCACATAACCTTCTTGTCTAAAGTGTTTTAGCCATTCTTTTTTTGCATACATTTTCTTTCTCACCACATTCTGATCTCCTTCTGGTAGATGACAAAAGTGTCAAATATTTTACTGTCAGCACAGTGTTCTCAGATCTTCTGTATATTATTGTTTTTGTTTTATTCCTTTTCTTCTTCCTAATTAAAAATATGATAAATTATGTTAACATAACGATATTTTTGAAAATTTCTTCCTCTTATAAATATTCCTTTGAACAAACCTATCCATGCAGTTTTCAATCAATAGATTTCTAGAGTTTTGGTTGCCTCTCTATGTTCTTTTCTTTGTAGAAGTTTTCAATATCTTTATTGATTTTAATGTTGCAAATTGTATGTGGATTGCAGATTTGTCTTATTGACTATGTTCTTTGCCTTACAGAAGCTTTCCAGTTTCATGAGGTCCCATTTATCAATTCTTGATCTTAGAGCATGAACCACTGGAGTTCTGTTTAGGAAATTTCCCCCTGTGCCAATGAGTTCAAAGAACTTTCTCACTTTCTCTTCTATTAGATTTAGTGTATCTGGTTTTATATTGAGGTCATTGATCCACTTGGACTTGAGCTTTGTGTAACGTGACAAATATGGGTCTAATTTCATTTTTCTACATACTGACAGCCAGTTAGACCAGAACCATTTAGTGAAGGTTCTTTCTTTTCCCATTGTATATTTCTGGGTTCTTTGTCACAGATCGTGTCCTTAAGTGTGTGGTTTTATTTCTGAGTATTCAATTCTTTTTCATTGATCAAAGTGTCTGTCTCTATACCAAGACCATGCAGTTTTTATCACTATTGCTCTGTAGTAAAGCTTGAGGTCAGTGATGGTGATTTCCCCCAACCATTCTTTTATTTTTATTTTGATATTTTTATTAATTATTTTTATATACTCTGTATTTTCTTCACCATCTCACCAACTCCTGTCTACCTTCTGACTGTTCCACATCCCATACCACCCCCCCTCTATCTGTCTCCATGTGGATGTCTCTACCCCCCACCCCACTTGACCTCTAAACTCCCTTGGGCCTCCAGTCTCTTGAGGGTTAGATGCAGCATATCGAAATGCTGAATGAACACAGAGCCGGCAGTCCTCTACTGTATGTGTGCTAGAGGCCTCATATCAGCTGGTGCATGTTGCCAGTTTGGTGGTCCAGTGTCTGAGACATCCCAGGGGTCCAGATTAATTGAGACTTCTGGCTTTCCTAGAGGGTTGCCCTCAACTTCAGTCAGCCTTCCCTAATTCAACAGCAGAGGTTAGCTGCTTCTGTCCAGTGGTTGGGTACAAATATCTGCATCTGACTCTTTAGTTGGCTGTAGGGTCTTTCAGAGTGCTGTCATGCTAGGTCCCTTTTTGTGAGCCTTACATAGCCTCAGTATTAGTGTCAGGCTTTGGGACTTCCCCTTAAGCTGGATCTCACTTTGAGCCTGCCACTGGACCTTCTTTTCACTGGGCTCCTCTCCATTTTCATCCCTGTAATTCTTTCAGACAGGAACAAACCCCCAGCCGTTCTTTTATTGTTAAGAATTGTTTTCGATATTCTGGGTTTTTTGTCTTTCCAGATGAATTTGAGAATTGCTCTTTCCATATTTTTGAAGAATTGTGTTGGGGTTTTGTTCGGATTTCATTGACTCTATAGATTTCTTTTGGTAGATGGTCATTTTTACTATGTTAATTCTGCCAGTCCGTGACCATGGGAGATCTCTCCATTTTCTGAGATCTTTCATTTCTTTCTTGAGAGACTTGAAGTTATTGTCATATAGGTCTTTCACTTGTTTGGTTAGAGTTACCCCAAGATATTTTGTATTATTTGTGGCTGGGACCTCATGAAACATGGAAAGCCTCTGTAAGGCAAAGGACTTGTCAATAAGACAAATCATCCACCTACAGATTGGGAAAAAACTCCACTAACCCCACATCTGATGGAGGGTTGATATCTGAAATACATGAAGAACATAAGAAGCAAACCACCAAAAAAAAAAAAAAAAAAAAAAAAAAAAAAAAAAAAAAAAAAAAAACCAAACAACTTAATCAGAAAATGGGGTATAGAGCTAACCTGAGAATTCACAAGAGAAGAATCTCAAAGGACTGAGAAGCACCTAAATAAATGTTCAAAAGTCCTTAGTGATCAGAGAAAAGCAAATCAAAATGACCCTAAGATTCCACCTTACACCAATTAGGATGGCTAAGATCAAAACATCAGGTGACAACACATGTTGGAGAGGATGTGGAGAAAAAGGAACACTCCTAGATTGCTGGTGGGATTGCAAACTGGTACAACTACTTTGGAAATCAGTTTGGAGGTTCCTCAGAAAATTGGAAATAGATCTACCTGAAGACCCAGCAATACCACTCTCTGGAATATTCCCAAAAGATGCTCCACCATGCCAGAGGAGCACATGTTCCACTATGTTCATAGTAGCCTTATTTGTGACAGCCAGAAGCTAGAAACAACCAGGTATCCCAGGACAGAAGAATGGATACAGAAATTGTGGTTCATTTACACAACAGAATACTACTCAGCTATTAGAACAGGACAGCCTGAGTTTTGCAGGCAAATGAACGGAACTAGAAAATGTCATCCTGATTGAGGTAACTCAGACCCAAAGGACATGCATGGTATATACTCACTAATAAGTGGATATTAGCATAAAAAAGTACAGAATACCCAAGATATAGTCCACAGAACTCAAAAATGTCAACAAGCAGAAGTGCCCAAGTGAGGTTACCTCAGTTCCACTTGGGAGGATAAGAAAGCAATCACAATTGGGAATGGAGGGAGGGATCTGGGAGGGAAAGTGGATGGGGTGAGAAGAGAGAGGGGAACCTGATCTGATATTGGGTAAGGGAAAAGGACTGAAGCCCTGAGGGCTAGCAGAAAGAATAGAAACATGGAAACTTGGGAGGTAGAAGGTTGTGGAACCCTCTAGAAGGCACTGGAGACCTGGGAGGTGAGAGACTCTCAGCACACAAAGGGAGAGACCCTAGATGAAATGTCCTGACAGTAGGAAGAGGGATCTTATAGAGCTCACGTCCAGCAGGAAGACAGGGCATCAAATGTGGAGGGGGTTTATCATCCCACAGTCAAAACTCTCACCCATAATTGTTCCTGTCTGAAAGAGCTACAGGGATGAAAATGGAGAAGGGCCTGAGGAAAAGAAAGTCCAGCTATAGGCCCAAAATGGGATCCTGCTCAAGGGGAGGTCCCAAGGCCTGACACTATTACAGAGCTATGGAGCGCTCCCAAAAAAGGGAGTTAGCATGGCAGTAACTCCGTAAGACCCAAGAAGCAGCTGAAAGAGTCAGATGCAGATATTTGCACCAAACCAATGGACAGAAGCTGATGATTCCTTGGTTGAATTAAGTAAAAGTGTAAAGAAGCTGAGGAGGAGGGTGACCTTGTAAGAGACCRAAAGGTCTCAATTAATCTAAATCTGACATCTATTAAATACTGGACCACCAGACAGCATACACCAGCTGATATGAGGCCTCCAACATGTATACAGCAGAGGACTGCTGGGTCTGTGTTTAGTCAGAGAAAATGTACCTAATCCTCAAAAGACTGGAGACCCCAAGGGAGTTTAGAGGTCTGGTTGGGTAGCAGTGGGTGGTGGGGACATCCTTGTGGAGACAGGGGTTTGGGGAGGAGGTATGGGTTGTGGAACAGTGGGAGGGCAGATGGAGGGAAAATAAAATCTGGATTGTAAAAAAATAAATAAAAATAAATAAAGCAAAATAAAAAAAAGAAATTTTATGTGAAGTATCTGAAGCCTTTTGGCTTTTAGTAGGTCACTTAATACCTGAGCCATTCTCTTAGTAGAATCTGTAGAATTTCTGTTTCCATGTCAGCTGAGATTTTTCTGGTTCTCTGTCTACTGAGAAATTCTGTTTTTTTTTTTATCCTGGACTTTATGCATCTGTCTTGTTTGTTGTTTGTAGCAACTCCAAGCATACATTTCAGACTGTGATGTCAATGCCAGTTGTTTACCTGTCATAATCTGTACTATGAAATTTCTCCTACTCAGAAGCCAGTTTGGCCTATGGTTTAGGCATTTGTCAATTCAATTCTCAAAGTCCTTGCTATATTGGATTGGATCTGCTCCATGCATGTGCAGAATGGTATGAAAAGCAAAAGTTAACACAAGCCTCTGTAGGGATGCTTTCCTGAGTTCATTTGTTGTAATCTTCTTCAACATTTTGAGCCACTAAAATTGCACTTTAGATACCTTGTGTTACCATGGATTTCTATAATTTTGGCCAAATCTTGGATCAAGAGCCAGGAGGACAGAGAAAAGCCAAGAGTTTGTCCTTACTCCTGAAAAACTACATATGAAGAAAAATTAGTTCAGTCACTGAAACTGCACTATAGATACATCGTGCTACAATGGATTTCTGCAGTTGTGCTCAAATCTTGCATCAAGTTCCTGGATGATAGAGTAAAAGTCAGGAGATGGTCCTTACTCTTAGAAACCTATAGATGAAGAAAACTCAATTTTCATTTTTGAGTCTTTTCAGACCCATACTGCTACAGGCATCTCCAACCACAAAATTGTTTGGAGTTTATAATGCAGTAGAAGGGAGAAAGGAACAGAAGAAGAGGGAAAAGCAGAAGGAAATAAAGGGAAAAGTGGCAGGAAGGAAGAAAGATAAGTAGATCTCTGCATGGGGTGAGCTGCTAACATGTATCTTTGCTTTCTGTTTAAGTCAAAACTAGCAGGTTGCTCCTACAGCTCTCATTTGTACATTAGTCCCCACTTCCAGAACACTGACTTCAAGCTACAGGCTATAAGAAAAATAGAGCTTGTAAATTCAGTATTGACTTGGTAATGCCATAATGTAAGACCTTCTTCTCAATCTGCTAGCTGCTATTTACTGTGGGATGTTATTAAATAGCTGCTCCATGTTCTCTGTTCAAAGACAGGGCAAAGTAGACTATGTTCACTCTAGTTCCATTGAAGCTTCAAGTATGCCATGTATAGATTTGTGCTTTTGCCAGTTTTGCAGTCATACTAAGCTACTCTAGCATTGCTACTTTAAAAAAAACGGTTCCTCAGTGAGTTAATTTAAAAACTTGGCCCTGCGACTAAACTATTCTAAGAACAAGAGATATGAAGACTAGGAACAAACCTTGACATGCAGAAGCTAGGGAGATTCACCCATCTTCCCATCTCTCCCTTAATAGCTAACATTCCCTTATGAACACCTTTTTGTCTAGGAGAAAAGATTACATACCAGGGAGTAGGTACATGAAGCACAGTAAGCCATTGAAGCTCTACATTTCTCTGTGTCTTGAGGTTCATATTAAGAGGTTCATATCCTTCAGTAAATTGTTCATTACTCCTCATTTTGTATGAGTTTGCATCTGTTTTTTATGCTTTAAAACCCTAATATATGCTTACCCTGTAAGAAAATATATATGACTAGAACCAGTTATTTAATGATACAATATCAGATAAAGAAGCCCTCATTAGATGAAGACAATCCTGGCTTATTATAAACTTGTGAATGATCCGGCAGAAGAGATGACCTTTATAGAAAATAACCTTACTGATGTTAGAAAGTCTACCCTATCTCTTGTTTGGTTCTAGAGGGTCAAACCTGTCTTCTTTTACAAGCTACATAAAATGCTTGAGAAAATTGAAAAACATTTGAATTCTTTTTATTATTTGATATATTCTTTATTTACATATCAAATGATTTCCCCTTTCCTGGCTCCCCCCTCCACGAAAGTCCCATAAGCCCTCTTCCCTCCCCCTGTTCCCCCAGTCAACCCTTAACACTTCCCTGTTCTGGTATTCTGCTACACTGATGCACTGAGGCTTTCCAGAACCAGGGGCAACTCCTTCCTTTTTCTTGGACATGATTTGATATGTGGATTGTGTCTTGGGTATTCCAAGCTTCTAGGCTAATATCCACTTATCAGTGAGTGCATACCATGGGTGTTCTTTTGAGACTAGGTTACGTCACTTAGGATGATGTTCTCCAGCTCCATCCATTTGTCTAAGAATTTCATGAATTCATTG
>BDUI01008290.1:39583-59573 GCA_002335545.1 Apodemus speciosus
GAGAGAGAGAGAGAGAGAGAGAGAGAGAGAGAGAGAGAGAGAGAGAGAGAACCTCAACTCCCTTTACTGTAGGTAAATTCTTTTGTTGTTTTCCTTATGGAAAACAAATGACCTAGTTCATTTCTACCCTTCCTCAAAAGGGATTTGTTTTTACTCATTTCTGCCCTTTATCATAAGGGATAAAAATAATTTAATGATTGTGTTGGTCTTGCCTGGCATATTTCCCTCTCTCTCCCTCATTCCCCACTTCTCTCTGGATGCTAGCCTTATGTCTTTCTCCCCAGATAAGAGTCTTAAAAAGTTACCTGCATTCTCTCCATATATTTAATCTTTGAATGGTCATGTGAAATGAATAATACAGTGATATCTTTGAGAAGATAGTATGCCTAGCAGATGGCTGACCACTCTCCACAGGCATATGCGTGCTCTCTCTGGAAAAATGACCAAAGCTCTGTTTCTACCTCAAAATCAAAAGATGAAGAGAGCACGGGATTGGCCGTATGCAACTACCACATATTCTACTTCACTGTCTTCATCTGTCTTACAGTTATTCCTAATGCCTCAGGGTTTGAGAAGTAAAGTTGCTTTGATAAGCGATAAATTCTAATTTTTGGTATGTTTAGAAAATTCAGCTTCCAAAGAGAAAACACACACACACACACACACACACACACACACACACAATGTTGATTACTAGAACACACAGATTTTGATATAACTAATGCTTTAATACACCGAAATATTAACATTTTGAGTAGACTATTAGGAAGTCAGTAGAATGGTATTCTCAGTGCCCTTAACTTGTCCTGAAGCCTATCTACTGAAGCTTTGCTCTTCTTGCTGTCCACTATATTACTTGATCTGCTATATCGTGTCTTCCTAGCCACAGTGAACTGTGCGGTTGAAACTGACCCAGTGGCTATGCTTATTATCTTCAATAATAACTGGCAAACAGGACTTATGCCTTCATCCTAGATAGGCCAATAGACTATGTCTGGTCCTGGATTATACTGAGCAATGATGTAAACAATAGAAAAAATAAATGGAGACTATTACTGATTTCTTTACATTACACTCAAAACTTTAAGGAATGGCTAGTATATGAATGCTCTAACAACTTACMTGGTAAGTCAAGGAATTATGTCGTTTCTTGATAGACAATTTAGGAATAACTTTCCCCCTTCAGATCTCTAAATTGAAGAGAGCTCAGTAATCTACAAAGGTTTCTTGGCAGAGCTTCCAACCTTTTCTGGGAACACAGAACACTTCCATTGAACACTAAGATCTCCCTGGACATCCTGGACAGAGGTCAGTGCAGAAGGTACAAGTCTGATTCCCATTGCTCTCATCAGCTGTGGAACTTTGGGATCCTCTTCTGCCCAGGGAGCACTGAGCTGGAGTCTTTCCCTTTCACAATAATGTGATGATTAATTAGATTACTAACAATAAGCATGTCACATGTTTGCATTTTGGGTTTTTTTTGTTTTTGTTTGTTTTTGTTTTCTGGKTTTTTTTTGTTTTTTGTTTGTTTGTTTGTTTGTTTGTTTTTGAGACAGGGTCTCTCTGTGTAGCCCTGGCCATCCTGGAACTCACTCTGTAGACCAGGCTGGCCTYGAACTCAGAAATCTGCCTGCCTCTCTCCCAAGTGCTGGGATTAAAGGCGTGCACCACCACTGCCCGGCTTGTTTATTATTTTTTTTTTTGATGTATGTGAGTACACTGTAGCTATCTTCAGACACCCCAGAAGAGGACATCGTATCGCATTATAGATGGTTGTAAGTCACGATGTAGTTGCTGGAAATTGCTCTCAGGACTTCTGGAAGAGAAGTTAGTACCCTTAACCACTGAGCCTTGGGCTCCAGAGTTTTGTTACTTGGAAGAAAACAACTTTATTATAAGATTCCAGAGCAAGACAGAGGAACCAAGGAAATCACTCTAGTGATATTTGTCTTTACAGCAATTTCTAATTCTGCTGCTCTGTCACTTATAGGTGAATTCTTTAAACTTTGATCCTTCAATATAGTAAACCATTCATGAGATCAAAACCCTCAGGATCTAGTAGTGCTCACTGGAAATGCCCTAAGACACATCCAGAGGTGGGCTTTCTAACCTCCTAGAATGTCTTAATCTGTTCAAGTTAATAGTCATGAAGTATCACACCCTAGTTTGTGGTCTTTCTTTCCATAGCATTTATCTATTATTTATTATGATAATTAATTTAGATAGAAATATAAACTTTCTATCCATTTATTGTTATGAATCTTAATATTCAAATTACTGCACTTGATTTCCAGTTTTTACATAATATCATCACATGCAACAGAAACATTGTTTCCTGTAGCAGAGCAGAATTTAGATCCTAAAGAAAATCAAAGTTATTAACATTGTACAAGTTTCTCCAAAGACTGAATCCAAAGACAGAAGAGAGGTAGGAGACTCTACAGATATTAAAGTAGACCAAAACAACTAAGATTTTGCGCTAATAGGGCAAAGCCTGGATATGAACAACTAATAAAACCATGTGATGCTAAAGTACCCTCTTCAGTCATAGCCAGGGTCTTCCTAACCAATTCCCCTGAGTGCTTTATGTCTCTAACAGTAGCCCTCCAGTTTGGCTGCCTTGCATTAGTGATAGATGGTTAAGAAATTCTTGCAAAGCTGGAAATTTCATATGCTTTTATGGATCCAGTGATATTTCTCTTAACAAACTTGTTAGTATTAATTATGTATACTATTACTTTGATAATACAATATTAAAATGGAAGAGTCTTTACAATCAATTTTGTTTTCTTTGTGATTGTATTTCTGTGAGTGAAATTAGCTCATGTGATCTCTGAGACCATTCTCAAGTCTTTACCTTATGGTGTTCAACATGACTATCCATTTTGTACTTGTTCCTTCCCTGCATTCTCTCAGATTAACATGCTGTTTAAAACATTAAATCTAACAGGATGGAATACTGTACACTGTGGCAGGAAACATGAGCTCTGCTTTATTTTCTTACTTTTAAGGATCACTGTTAATTTTGATACTCGTTTACCTTCCCTGAGGCTTTAAGTCCAGTTTAGTAAAATCAATGATTGAGAAATAAATAAAAAGATTAACAAACCTGACAGAATGCTCTTCTTTTGGGAGGCATCATAGACTCCTTTCAGTGACATTTATGGTGTTTTCTATAGAGATGTGTGTTGCCATTGATGAGTTAGATGTTCCTGAATCATCTCCCTTTGAGTGCTGACACCCACGGCAACATCAGATGCTAGGCACTGTGTCGTGTTTAACCTTTATCTCTCCTTTACCACTCTCAGTCACAATAGCAATTCAGCATACAGATCTACATCCATATCCACATCCACATCCACATCCACATCCACATCCACATCCACATCCACATCCACATCCACATCCACATCCACATCCACATCCACATCCACATCCACTCCACATCCACATCCACATCCACATTTTGTCCTTTTGCTTCTATGTCTAAACCGAAGAAAACTGAAGCCAAGAGAAGGTCAGTCACAAGACCAACCCAAGTGGTATGTTAGGAGGCACATGCCCACGAGTATCTTCCATGAAATCCATTAATAAGGCAGTAGGCTAGTATGTTTATAGCTAGGACAATGAACTGAAAACATGGAAATTGTATTAAATTACATATTAAGTTACAGAAAAGCATGAACACAATGTAAATACTCTTATCTATTTTAGTAATTCTAGAAAAAAAAGTCAGACTGGAAGATGATATTAGTTTGTTTTTATACATATTTAATCACATCACAGCCAACATCTGACAGACAGATTACCCCAGGTTTGCTGGATATTTCAAATAGCATTTTCAGAAATGTTTTCCAAAAATGATACTCCTGATTGATGGGTTTTCATGACTTATGCAAGTAACAAAAGAATAATGGAAGAAATGTAGTAAAATAGCCATCCTTACCAGCTTTTAATTTTTTCTCTCTATTCTTCAGAGATTCACTCTGGGTTGAGGTTGTGTAATAACATATTTTAGAGCAATTTAAAATCAAAATAGTCATACGTTTCCTGAGTAATCCTATCAAATGAGAGATGAGCATGGTCATAAAAGGAAGATTGTTCTGTCTCAAGTGAACCACTGTCTGACTTTTCACTCAATTTTAAGTTTCTCTTTGAAAAGTTATTAAAACTTGTGATAACTAAAACATTTCCAGATGTTCGAATTCTTTTCTACATAGATGTTTCTCTACTGAGGGCAGTAGGATCAGTGGCCAAATTCTGTGGCTAAAGGGAGAGAGGTATTCACGAGCTGTCTACTTCCTTCTATTGCCCTTTTCAGTCATTGTTTCCAAGGACTATTTCGTTGGTGCTTCTTCATGGTTTGATATTTCTGTATCTTTCTTTTACATAGTTATAGAAGGCCTCAGTCTGATAGTATGATCTATTCTAAAAGGTACTGATGACATAAAAATTATAGTAGCTGAAATAATTCCATCATCCCTGATACTTAGAGGTCAGCAGTAGAGGTTAGAAGTGTCATTGAATCCTTACCTCCCACCATGCCCATTCCTTCCTTGCTTCACTCACTTGCTTCCTGTTACCATATTCTGAGAATCATGAAATTGATATCATACACAAACTGGGTTTGCAACCAAGGGCTTCCAGTACCCTTACTTCCTCTTTCTAGATGATGTTAGGAAACTAGTTCTACTTGGATTTAGAAAACTAAGAGTCTATCTATGGGAGAATCATCTGACAGGGAATATAATTCTGGCCCATCACAAATGGTAAATTGATTTCTTCATTCAAAAATAGCTTGAGCTTTTGTCTCTAAAACCCACCTCCCCGCTACATACTGATGGTGTAAGTGGAAAGGTAAGGAATAGATATAAAAGGTAGTAATTAATTTCAGTTTTACTAAGATGAATGAGACCCAGGAAGAAGGGGATGCTTTACTGATGATTGAAGTTACTGAACGAGACAAAGCAAGAAAGAAAGAGAGATAGAGTCACAGAGAGAGGGCACAGAAGAAGAGGGGAGAGAAGAGAGAGGAAGAGAAAGAGAAAGAGAAAGAGAAAGAGAGACAGAGAGAGAGAGAAGAGAAGAGAAGAGAAGAGAAGAGAAGAGAAGAGAAGAGAAATCATTGGATTGCAATGTCTACATTAAAACTGCCATCTAATGCTGCTGTTGACCTCCTTGAAGTATGAGGGACATCTATGGCTTTCGTGACTATAGGTAGATTCTGGCCAAGTCTCTAGAATATTTGGATTAAGTTGTTATGCATAGAAGGATAAGAAGCCTGTGGATGTAGCTAATATCTTAGGTATTATTTGATGATTCCTGACATTGAAACAAGATCAGATTTGGATTGAGCAACTGGATATAGAAACCAACCAGCAAATCTTCTACACGCAACTCAGTAACTTGTTTTACTGGAAATATATACATATATATGAGTATGTATATGGTCATAGGACCATAAGCAGTATTTGAAAATAGCTAGTTGGTATAAAAATTATTTAAATCTCAAGAGATAATCTTTTATATAACCCAAAGGATTTAAAATAAGTACTAACTTTAAGATTTCTATAGACTAGAGATTTACAGATGCATACATTGGTCTTCTTGTGGAAATTTTTATTGTTTATGGAAATAAAAACATAAACATCAAAAACAAGCAGCTACTGTCCAGTCTTATTCACTCTTACAATACTCTTTCTTTTCCCAGTGCTTTTTAAGGGATAAATGCTTTACAGAAGACTATCTGAGAAATCTTAAGTCTCATGGGGAATCCCAAATGTTTCTTGGAGAGCCATTGGGATCTTCAATATTCTACTGCTTCATTTTCTCATTACTGTAGCCAATGATCTGATAAAGACAACAATAGGAAGGCTTGATTCCAGTTCATAATTCAGAGGGGTATATGCAGTCCTTCTTTGTAGTGAAGGCACTAGTGGTTCAGCTGGCTGGTTCTTCTGTGGCAGGAGTTTGTGCAGTGACCTGTCACATCTCAGAAAAAAAGGTAAGGAGAGCTTGGACAAGAGCTGAGACCCTGTATCTTACAGCAAGACCCCATAACTAAAAGGTTCCATAGTCTCCCCTCAAACTATCACCAGCTGTGGACCAGTTGCACATGCACACAAACCTGCAGGGGACATGCCTTCCTCAAGCAATAACCATCTGCCCTGTCCCTTACAAGTCCATCACCATCCCATAAAGCAAAGTGGATTAAGTCCAACTTCTAAAGTTTCTATACTCTTACAGTTCCAACTCTTTTAAAACTTCAAAATCTCTTTTCAGACCCAGGACAAACTTCTAGATGTGATATCTATTAAGACTAAAATAAAATAAGTATAAAAAATAAAATATATACTTTGAACCATAGTTGCAACAGGAACCATGTATCTTTTTGTGACTGAACTTGGGAAAACATTTTCCTGGGACACTGTTTTCTAGCTGGGCACTCTAAAGGAACAATCTTTCAAATAGCTCTTTCAGATAAAACTTTTCAAATGAATGTTCAATTTTATTTTATTTTATTTTATTTTTCTTATAAAAAGAAACATTTAATTGGGGCTGGCTTACATTTTCAGGGGTTTAGTCAATTTTTTATTATAGCAAGAAGCATGGTAGGCATGCAGGCAAACACAATACTGAAAAAGGAGCTGAGAGTTCCTGCATCTTGATCCAAAGGAAGCCAGGAAAAGACTGTCTTCCAAGGAGATAATAGGAGGGTCCCTTCAGGACTGGGTGGAACCTTAAATCCCACCTCCTCAGTGATGCACTTCTTCCAAAGAGGTCACACCTCCTGATAATGGGCCAAGCATATTCAAACAACCACATTCTACTCACTGGTCCACATGATTGTTCAAACACATGCTTGTAAGGAGATCATACTTAAACATAGCATAATGCAAAATACATGAGCTCTAAATTCAATAGTCTCCATCATCTATAGTAGTCTCAAAAATGGTAAAAGTCCAAAGTTCAAAGTCTCTTCTGAGATTCATCTACATCATGTAACTATAATCCCATATATTAAAAAAAAAAAGCTTATCATATAACTACAAATTCACAGGATGTACTTCACTATTCCTAACTGTCATTGTGAGGAAACTGGATCAAAAGAAGACCAACAGCCAGCTGGGCTATCTCCAAACTCTGCATCTCCATGTCAAACAAATCAGTCTGTTTTTCTCTCACTCATATTTTAAAGAAACAGGTATCATATTACCAGGTACTTGGGCAGAGTATAACACAGGAGATCTCTAATTCAATTTCCAAAAGAGTTCTTGATGGTACTGAAATCTCATTAACATAGCCTTTACTGATAATATTCCTATCAGCACACATACTAGAATTCATTAAGTTCTTATAGTATTCCAAAGTTTTTTAATAAACAGGCTCAAATGTTCTATATTTATCATACAAAGTTGTTTCAATAGTCTGTGAACTACATGTGCAGATGATCACAATCTAACTACTTGTGTACTGATGTCTATGTTAGTCACTTTTCCCCCATCACTGAGAGAGCACCTAGCAGAAACAACTACATAAAGGAAGGGCTAATCTTAGCCAATGATCTAAAGGCTATTATTCTTCATGATGGGAAGGCATGGTTGTTGGAATAATGCTGCCCATAGTGATGAGAAATTGTTACATGGCCTATTAGATCTTGTTGGATGGGGAAACAGAGACCTTGAACCAGAATCAGGGCTATGTTATCACACAAAATCTTGACCTCCATTGCCCTACATACCTTGTCCAAAGGTGCCACAACCTGACAAAGCTAAGAATCAATTAGTTTAAAGACACAAGCCTATAAGAAAACGTTTCCCAAACCATAGAAAAATATCTCTTTGTTTCAAAGTCTTGTGTACTGCAATGTATGCAAACTCTGACAATGTCTCATCTACTCCAGCTTCCTACTCCTTTTAGATAATTCTTTATCTGCAGCAGTGCTTACCATTGCCAAACAATTACCCTGCCTCTTTTGAGCTCACATGACATCTTCAAAGCTCTCCTATTACATGGCTCTGATCACTAGACTAGGCAGCTATCCTCACTGGAGAAGAAAACATAACTACAGAAAATAATACAATTATTTTCAAAATTATTTAGTGTATTTTAGTAAGACCTACATAACCATCATTTTAAACAACTTATTAATTAAACAACAAAAGACAAGGCTAACTTGAAAGATGATGAAAAATAAAATTTGAACACTCTTTTCTTTTTTTTATTTGCTTGATTGTTTATGAGACAGGGTTTCTCATGTAGTCCTGGATATCCTGGAATTCCCTATGCAGACCAGGATTGCCTCAATTGCTCAGAGATCCTCTTGCCTATATCTCTTATGTGCTGGATTAAAGGTATCTCAGAGTGGCAGGCATTCTTCAATTACTCATGTCAGAAATTGGAGTCTTTTCCTATTGGAAGCACTCAGTAGTTAACTTGGAAGAATTCTCCAAGCATCATGATAAAGCTGGGCACATATGTCATATTCATGAATTAGTCCCTATGTTCTTAATACAATTATTTATGGAGTCCTTAGGTAAACAAGTATCTATAATCTAAAATCAAATTTCAGAAGGCAAATAAATATGGTCTAAAATAATGGAAGCATCAAATAGATGTGATGACTCAGAGTTTATAAGTCTATTACAAAAAGAAAGCTGAACATGCCACATAGGAGAAGTTGTAGGATGCAATTGTCCAAATCTATCAGAGAAGGGTGCCAGATATAGGCAGTATTTAATTTCTAAAAATGTATATGGTATTTTTATTCATCAATACTAACACCAAGATGACTTCGTGAGGCTCTGGATTTGGAAATAAAACATTCAAATTGCATGGGTTAATAGTTACCACACTGGGGGCTGCATGGTTCCCCTTAGTACAACTTTGTATGCAAGCATCTTAGTGCATAGTGTCAGTGTGCAGAACTTTCGAAGAAAGCTACAGTAGTACTGAAAACAGAATACACTTCAGTCCTTAGGAAGAAAAGAAATCCTAACAGCTGTTCCACGGATGAAAATGGAGAAAGGGGCTTGCCTTATACACTATCATTTTTGGAAGCCATTCTTTTTAGACACTGTGTTTCAGAATTCTAGGCATCTATCTGTTGCTAGAATACCTACACACTTTGTGGAAGCTTTATTTGAAAATGCTGTGTACCTTGTCTAAAGAGCCAGCTGGGATGCCAGAAATAGTATCGGCTCTATTTATGTCTTTGAAGTAATTACAGTGGAATTTAAAGACTTAGTTTATAGATCCAAGAAGAAGATCTTCTGTGTACACTAAAAGGATGAATCCTTTCCAGACGACTTCTCATTTGGCTAAAGAAGAGCTTGAGGAAGCATCTCATAACGTCAGCCAAAGTCGTTTTTAGAAAGACCTGGGTGGGATTCTTGCTGTTGATATCCAAATTAAAAAAAGACTTGATTTTAATCTATCCAATGTTTCTTTGTTGTAGTGATGAAACCATGAATCAGTTTTAAAGCTTTCAGGGATGAAAGGAGATATTGAGACAAGTGCCTGCTATCTTTTGTTGAATGGAGGAAACTATGTTAGCTAATTTCCTGATGACTTTGCCTGGTGGATTTGACTTTTGTTTAGCTAATGTCTTTTTGGAATGCGTCTGGTTTTTCCTATTCATGCCCTGCTTTTTACCAAAAGTGTGTGTATGCGTTTAAGGAATAAGATGCAGTGTGTGTGGTCAGTGTGCTTGTCTTCCACTCATTAGAGGCAAGCTGGATTCTACTCTGAAATGGCATGCTAAATGACAATAAAATGGATACTGTATCTTGAGGAAGCTTACATAACTGTACACTTTTTAGACAAAGAATGAAAGAATCCTTCTTTGTAGAATATGTTATGTTAATTCCCAGAATATTTAAAGCAAGAAAATAAAAACCAATTAATTTTAAATGTGTCCTGGCAGACAACAAACACACTCATTTCCATCAGCTTCTAAAGAAACCAAAAAAAAGAAAAAAGAAAGAAAGAAAAGAAAAGAAAAAAACCCACATTGTCTATTTATCCTGTTAGCATCTCTATTCCCTTAAATTCTCATAGACATGTAAGCGACATTCAGGATTATATAATCAATATGATAATCAATATGGTAAGCTTACTTACTCAAGTTCTAGATACCTTCAGTGATCCTAAAACTGCAAGAATTACTAGTACTTCTAGTATGCAGTAGTGAGCAATCCAAGGCCCCACTCTCTGCCTTTCTCATAGGATCAGACTCATAGGTAATCAGACTTAAGGCTTAAGGCTGACAAATAAGACAAAGTTCAATGTCTGAAAATTGAAGTTCAGAAAGTAGACCTGAAAGCAACCCAAGGTTCAAAATGGTAATTAGAACTACAAAAACATCCGGGCATGACAAATTCTAAAGCCTGTAATATGCATTGTATTGTGCTCATTTTAAAACTGTTGAGTTTTCAAAAACCAAAAAAGAAAAAAGGAATAGTTCTCTTTCCCATGGGTTATACTATACGCCTCCCTGGTACTGTATTTAACCCTTTCAGGCTGAGATGGCTTTGTGAAACTCTGGAATTATATGGCCCATAAAAAAAGCTACCAAATTTCCTTTCAACCCTCTCTTAACTTTGGACAGATTCCTCTATAGCAAAGCAATATCCTTGGTATTTGTAGGAAAGTTTGAGTGACAATGACCATGGTCAATCAGTATATTGCTGCTTGAATCCCCACTGTGCTGGTTAATTTTATTGTAGGCCTAGCATCATGGTTCTCAGAATCTCCTCTGTTCCTTTGTTCTAGATTAGAGCTGTCTGGAGGGTGAATTTGTGAGAAATTTAGAGAGCTGTAAGAGCCTAGAGAAAAGTAAAAACTTATCATGATCTGCCATGAAAGAGAGGTGATCCGAATGTTCCACTATGACCTGACTGTCCTCCCAAGAGGACAAGGTCTTCCTGATTGAAATCTGACTCTTAGGAGCTACAATTACTGGCAGTGGAATAGCTTTATAGACCATTCTCTAGAATAGAGAAGAAACATGTTCAAATATTCAGATTTATTTTTAATATCCAAGTTGTCTCCCAGTGCTTCCAGAAGACCAAAGAAACTTTTACTGACCTGTCAATAGCCCCCTTTGTGTAGCCTTTTCTCAGCTTTTCTTGGGTTCTTTCAAATTGGCTTCTTTTGCAGCCTTTTAGGTGTTTCTCTGCTGAGGGTGTCCCAACCATATATACTCATTCAGTCAGCCACTATACCATATCTATGTTGTACAAAAGTAGCGGACTGACTTTGCTTAGCTACACCCGAAGACACTCGCTCCTAATTTAACTAAGTCCTGGTGACAATGGTCTTTATCATAAGGTATCACATACGTTATCATTAAAGAAGCTATGTATCTGTTCTTAATCAGATCAGAATCACAAAATCCCTATCATAGAATATATTTCTCATTTGTTTAGTACTGTTTTAAACCTTTTAATAATTCTTAAAGTAGTTCATGCAATGCATTTTGGGCATTTGCACCACCCTCCCTGCCTCTAACCTTCCCGCTCCTCCTCGCCCAGCTTTGAGTTTCTACGTAACTCCCCCTCCCTGACCATGTCCACTATCACCCTTTTTCCTCATTTTACTTCTTCTTCCATTTCTCCCATGGAGTCCAGTTTATGTTGCCCAGTTAATCTTGGTATTGATGAAATACTCTGGGTGTGTGGCCAACCAATCAGGGGGTCACAACTTTAAACATTCTATTAGGGAAATACGATTCACGAAGATTCCATTTCTTCTAAAAAGAAGATTTCAATGGAAATCTTCAATTCCCAGAGTTGCACTGGCCCAAAGAAAGCTTAATATGTTTGCATTTGCAACCAACATTTAAAGATTATGATGTTTCAATTGAAGGTATACATTTCTTTTTTTCTCTAAGTTGTGTCTGTCGCTGTGCCTAGAATCTTAAACCGCACTGATGTGCTTCCTTTGGGTTCCTTGCTTGGTCCCCAGGCTTTCAGGTAGTGACTGACCTAGAGATTCCGAACTGTATCATGTGTCTGTGGCTTGCTTACTTGTGTTTCAGTCAGGAATGTTCCCCACGAGCTCATGTGGCACAAGCTTGCTCCTCAGCTGATGGCGGCATATTATTTTAGAGGAAGAAGCGCTATTGGAAGCATGGTCTTGAGAAACACACAAGACCCAGGACCCCTCTCTTTTCTTCCCAGTGACAATGAAGTAAGCATCTTGTCCCACCATGTGCTTTCTGCCTCACCACGTGCCCCAAGGCACACATGCCAGAGGCATGGATTAAAAGCTCTGACACCATGAGACAGTGTAAGTCCTTTCTCCATTTGAGTTTTTACTTTCAGGTATCTTGTCACTGTAATACAAAGCCCTCTCCCCACCAACACTCAGAGGTGTCCTCCAGGAAAGCTCTAGCAAGAACCTCCACTGTTTGTTTCAACGAGACTGATGACACTGACTCCAAGAAAGCAAATATGGAACGAACTAAGACACTATTTGTGTGTCGTGTCAAAAACATGTCTAGTCTTCTCCAAATTTTATTAGCATGTAACAACATAACTAGGGAGCTAGTGTTCGCTCATTTTCTGAAAGCCTTATGCTACAGGCTTCAGCGCTCATGGCTGAGAGTGCACCCAAGCCCATGCTATGCCAGTGTGGAGGATTGCACGGCAGGCTTCCCTGTGCACATTCAAGTTCACATGGTCTGCCTTGGAGGCTTCAGCTACAGGCTTGGCTGTGGAGCTGGAACGTTTCCTCCCATAAATGTCTGATTTGTGGCTCTGTTGACTTTTGTTTAGCTTTCCTGTTTGTCATATCTTGCAATGCTTCCTTTCCGTTAAGAATATTTGGCAAATTTATTGAAACATGCTGGCTGCCTTAAACCAAAAATTTAAAAGTTTAATTTAGGTTGATTATTCTCTAAAGAAAAAAGGGGGATGCTTTTCAGCATAAATTTTCATTTCCTTATCATAAAAGATCTTCTTATCAGCTGACTTGAGTTAATAGACATATCTATAGAGAATGAACATGGGACCTTCAAATTTGTGTGAAAATGATTGCATACTGAAAAAGTTAGAGGCAAATAAATAAATAAATRTCAATTTGTTATTACACGTAAGAATAAATTACAACATTGATTATGTATCCTTTTTTATTTTGGCCTCTTGAAAATATCAAAGCAAATTTAAGACTGAATTATAATTATCTTGTAAGAGTTATACTTTTGTTGAATTAATACATCTTCTGTCCCCTGTGTGACTTCTCTGTTATTATTCCCTGATCCTAACTTTTCTAATGATTGTATTGTGTGTATAAGTTTACATTTTATATTTGTAAATCTCTATCATGGAATAAGAATGGAAGTGAGTGAAACAATCCAAACTTTTACCACTTATAACTAGGATTACAGATAGCTTCCTGATTTATTAAACTTTAACTACGATAAGTTTCCAATTTATGATCCAGTATTGGAGTAAGTTTACTTGAAACATAGATGTAGTTACAATATTAACATAATTTTAAAACAATTATACTTACAACTTATTCTCCAAACATTCTAGTCTGACAATAACACTTTTCTCAATGTAAACTAGACCAGCTCCTTCAATTCCAGGGCCCCGTTGGAGCTGCTCTCTAGGACCAGTTCTGTTCCTTTAGGTTATACAGCAACTGCAGGGCAACAATCAGAAAGAGAAGCAAAGAATTGGGCCATGACACTGGCTCAATGGTCCCATCCCAGTGCTGTGCCTTGCCTACCTGTTCTGCCAATACTGCTATTGTTCATGTACAGAGGCCCTGGGTTCTTGTTTGAGGCTTTGATTCTTGCTTTAGACATCATTTGTGGGCAAACATGCACAATGAAGACATTTTTCCAAATAAAAAAAGGGAAAGTTTGCAAACTTGGGGAAAAAAGATTGGATTCATTTTGGCTCTGTTCTTGTAAACACCATAAAGCCTACTTAAGCTCTTTGCTAACCCAGAGCACATCTGTGTGGAAGTGTTTTGTTTCTCATTTTTGCAGTAAGGTCAATTTCCAAGTCTCGTGATTTTATAGTCTTTTCCACTAGGTTTCATTTTGTCTCTAGATAATCTTAGATTACCATTAGTTCATCCTTCCTTCCTTCCTTCATTCATTCACTTGTTTTTAATTCATGTATGTATATGGTATTTTTTATGCCAGATATAGTAACCATACTGAGGTTAAGGGAAAGAGCAGAGGAATAAATGCTTGTCCTTATGATAAAGGGGAGATTAAAGCTCAAAAGGTATCTCACAAAATATATAAACTCAAAATCTCACTGCATAATGTATAAATAACATCATTTTTTTAGGGGCCTTGACTATTTGTGATTTGAATATATACACACAGTCCTGAAACCAATTGCCTGTGAATACATGGGGACGAGTTTACCTCCTTAAAGTGAAGCTCTTTTACAATAAATTTTTAACTCATTAAAGAGGCCTAATCTGAGAATCTATTTTCTTAGTTTCATTTTTATTTTCTTCTTTCAAAATGTATCATTCTTAGAGAAACCTTGTATAACACTCCATACGTTCAACATATTTTCATTCTTCTTAAAGTCTTTTATGAAATGACATAGTACTTACATATAACCCAAGAATCTCCTCACTCTCATATATATTTAAACCACCTCTAGATTACGTAATTTAGTTCATATAATGGAAGTAGTTGTTATACTATATTATTACACAGATAATAATGACAGAATGTATACATTCAATATACATGTTTTTTTCTTAATATTTCCAATCTGCAGGTGGAGTGAAGGCAAACTCAATGGATACTACATTCCATCTATTTTTGCTTTTTTATTTGAGTGTATACAAATTATCAATAGACAATTTCCTAGCCATTTATTTCTTTAATATTTTAGTCTGAAAAGTCACATGAGGCAAGTCCTTGTCAATTAAGAAGCAAATTGTTACATCCTTAAAAAAAAATCACGGGAGCTGGAGAGATGGCTCAGTGGTCAGGAGCACTGACTACTCTTCCAGAAGTCCTGATTTCAATTCCCAGCAACCACCTGGTGGCTCACAACCATCAATGGGATTGGATGCCCTCCTCTGGTGTGTCTGAAGACAGCTACAGTGTACTCATATAAAAATGAACAAATAATTTAAAAAAAAATAAAGAAAAATCATTAAGCTTCACATGGGTCCTACAGTGGCACACAGTGGTGAGACTGGTTTGTAAACAACAAGGGGAGAGCAGAGGAGGTGATATACCAACAGAGCTAGGTAGGTACAGGAAGAGTACAACTAGCAGCTTGGAGCATCAGGAAAGTTTTCCTGTGAGCTATATGCTTGGTCCCAAGCTGAAGGAAATTTGGGGACAAAACAGGAAATGAGAGACTAGCAAGAATGGACACAAACATTTATCAGTAACATGCATGTGAGTGTCAGGGGCAAGGGCAAGGGCACAGTGGTCAGGAAAAATGAATAATACATACTAATGGGACAAATTGTAGTTCAACCCAAGTGGGTAAGAGATTAGGGTATGTAGTCCTAGGGAAGACGGCAGCAAGGCATTTGGATGATACAGTAAGAAAGCCCCAGAAGAACATAAAGAGGATACCATTATGGAAGATAGCCAAAGCTAGCCAGTGAGTACTATGAGGAACTCATATTCTCAGGCAGTAAAAGTCACCACAAGATCTGGCACAAGAAACATTGATATGGTATCACTAAATCCTAAAACCTATTGGATAAGATATCAAATAGTCATGAGGACTGAAGATGGAGGCAAATTGAGAGCACCATGGAGCTAGAGGCTAAAATCGAGTCAGTCGCCAGAGGGACAAGTGTGACATGACTAGACGGTGACTAGAAGGATGACTCACAGTGGACGAAGAGGTCCAGGAAGTCTTCCTTCTGCTTTTGTTTTTATAAACTTGAAAAGATTCAAATGTTCATTTAGAATAAGGGAATAAAGGTTAAAACACAAGGGATATCTAAAGATAACATTTTAAATATTATATTTGATTGATGTGGTCTTAAAGGAAGCAGATGGGAGCAAGAGTGAACCCGAAGATCTTGCCATTGGATAAGAATAGGGTACCCTGCGTCCTGACCATGGAGACAAAAGAATAGACAAGGCTATTTCTGATTTGGTGAGGAAGAAGAGAGATTGAGGTGGTTCACACTTCTGGTGGGAAAGTAGAATATGAAGAAACATACTTAGGGTAAGGTTATGAGAATAAATAATGGTCTTCAGAGTAGTGAAGTAAGAGTCCCTAGAAATAAGAATACTGGGGAATAGCATACTCAAAATCCAAAAAACTGGCAAAGTTGAAAGCAGGCTTACACTGAAGATCCTTAATGATATGAAGCAGCAATCTACTCTTAAGCAATTATCTTTAACAAAGTCACTATACTTCAGAAATAAAGAAGGAAAGATGGAGGGAGATGAAAAAAACCCAATGATGGTCAGGCAAGTCTGCTGATATCGAACATGGTAGACAAGTTTCAGTCCCACGTGTCACTATTTCATCTGAGCTGCATCAGTTTAGGACTGAAGCAGACTGGAGGACCTTAGAGTCATTGAGAACTGAGAGATACACTGACAAGGTTCTCTGAGAGACATGGAATAGGTAAGTGGATGGAAAAAAAGAACAAATATTTATGATGTGTCTGAGAATAAGAACATGTGCCTCAATCCCAATGTTGTGTGTGTATTCATGAGCGCTGCTGAAGCTAAATCAGCTAAGTGGAAACCCACTTAGGGCAAAAGATGTTTTCTAAATTAATAAAAGTTGTGTCGATTATTTGAATGATTCCATTGTCTAATGCCTGTGGCAAATGCTGAATTTTCAGGAAATATACTGTGTTAGTTAAATACTTCTAAACTGGATTTATATGTTCCATTGTTCCCTTAAACACAAAAGCACTTCACAAATAAACCAATAGGCTACTCCATGGCCTCCTGTGTTCCTAGAAAGTGCCTTGCATGGACAATAGTAAATGGTTTTTAACTTAACTAGGGAAACACCTTCTGTAATTTGGTAACGAAAAACTGAGGATGAAACTTTTCACTGATAACATAGCACCATTATATCAGAGACAATATGTTCTTATACCTTGAAGAAAATACCAGCTTGCCTCACATGATGGTTTGTAAGTGCTTAGCCCAGCGAGTGTCACTATTAGAAGATGTGACCCTGTTGGAGTAGATGTGGCCTTATTGGAGTAGGTGTGTCACTGTGTGTGTGGGCTTCAAGACCCTCATCCTAGCTGCCTGGAAATCAGTATTCTGATGCAGCTTTCATATGAAAACATAGAACTCTCAGTTCCTCCTGTACCATGCCTACCTGGATGTTGCCATGCTCCCATCTTATAATGGACTCAACCTCTGAACCTGTAAACCAGCCCCACTTAAATGTTGTCCTTATAAGAGTTGCCTTGGTCATGGTATCTGTTCACAGCAGTAAAATCCTAATTAAGACACCTCAGTTATACAGGTCCTCTGTACTCAAGTAGAAGAACTGATAGTGATGATAAATTCCTTATGGTATTTTTTTTTGCAGCTTTCTGCAGTTAAGATAGATTATTTTCCTGAAGGTGTTTATCACATATGAATTAGAAGGCACAATCAGAATCATTGCTCTTTACGCAGGGTAAAATGAACAGAAACCTGCCTGATGTTGGCAATGATATATTTATGTATCTTCATGTTCTCTCATCGTTTTACATCCAAGTGACTAGTACTTTCACAATGACAAACTTGGAAGATGTACTGCGCATATAAGACATTACAACCTCTATYCCTCTTCTACACAGTATACTTTGGGTTTACCTCTTTCCTCAGCACTGACTTCCAACTGAGTGTTAGATTTTCAAGTAGCTTGGGGATTTGAAAACGCAATCCATCCGTGTTGTCAGGAAAAGTCCTCCAAAGTGTTCCTCCAAAAGTCCGATGTCAATGTGTACATTTCAGGAAGAGGCTGTCATACCTTGATGTGGTTAGGTGACCACAGCTACTAGATACGGGAGAATTCAGTCATCAAAATATTCATCCTCATTTGGGCACAGAAAGCCCCAAATGAAATCGGAGTGTCCCAAATTTCTCAAGCTGTATTCTGATTTTGTTGTGGTGGTTACACCAGATCTAAAACATTCTTGGCCATTTAAGTTTGTAAACCCAAGAGTATTTTAAAGAAAATGTCATCCGTGTGTTTTTTATTTATTTACACTTAAATCATTAATAGTGTGTTTTGTAAGAGCTTTTTGATGTCCAAAACATTTTCCCAGTCCTTTTCATCAGTCATTTAAAGCTTCTCCTCTTTGCTTTTCTTCCCACTCTACTCCTCACTTGGCAAACAAAGCAAACCAGAAAACTGAATTCCATTGGGAGCACACAATTTTTTAATCCCAAACGAATGGGTTCCCTTAAACTTTCAGTACATAACATGCCATTTTTTTCTAAATCAGGAAGTGTGAACACTCCTGCCAGCTCAGATACCAAGAACTTAAATGTGACGACTTTCCACTATCATTAAAAAAAAATGATGCAACTAAAGAACACTTTCTTTCAGCAGTCTTTCTGCTAAAGTAAAGGATAATCTTCCAGATCTGTTTACAGTCCCTTCCTCTTGTGTGCCACACAGTATCTGTCCTCAGGGTACCTGAAGAGGTTCTCACTGTCCTGCTTACACCAATGAGCACTTCTATCTTATTCAGGCCTCACAGTACTCTTCATTCAACATCATTCTGGACTATGGTTCCAAATTTCCACCCATCATTAGTTCATCTCCATCACTGTACTTGTACTCCTGAAGGGCTGGCAGGTAAGTGATATTGTCAAGCTTTCTAAACTACTTCCTTACATGTTAAGGAAAGCAAGCGTGCTTTGGGTAGGATTCATTATGAGGAGAATGTTATTTGCTACAACATTTGACTTTGTATGGATTTTGATTTTATGCACTGATGCCAACTGAGACTCTCAGATTGAGCTTTCTGCTATAACTTCTAGCAATATTGAACATCTGATTGTGAAAAAATGTAGTTCTCCAGACATCTACACACTGAGGCACTCAGAAGTTAATCCACAGGTCTGCCTGCACGCAGTACACAGATAGCCAACCAAAACATGTAAGCCAAACACTAATGGAAGTACTAATGGTAAAATGAGGGCCTCAGTTGTGAACAATTTATAAATCAAACATTTGCAAATATATCACCACATAACATAAGTCATGGAAATCTGGATACTCTTTAACTTGCCAATTTAGTTTGCAGAAATATATGGAAGGGAACAATGTGACAGATTACTACAAAGTTAGTTGCTACAGATAATTTTTTTTGTGTTTTTGAATGTTGAAATATGTGAAATAATAGAGAGAACTCACGCAATATAACTAACTGGGGAATTGAATCAATGAAGCAAAGTGTTTCATAAAATGAAATGTTACAGTCATTTATAATATGGCTCCAGGGGAGAAAGAATAGAGAATGATTTACTTTTCAATATGTTAAGTGTAAACTAAATTTTACAAGAGAATTATCGTATTATAGTGAGCCCAAATAAGTGCTAACTTAGAAGCAAAATTTAAAATATTAAGGATAGCTTCACTTTTTATTAACTGTGTTTTACATTTTTCTACAGTCCTTCTCATGTATTTTCACAGTGTGCTTTAGATTTTAAAATACTTCTAATGCCATATCATTTTTTTTATTTTTTTATTTTTTTTTTACTTTTTTGTTTTTTTATTTATTTTTTATTGGATATATTCTTTTTTCTTTTTTTATTGGATATATTCTTAATTTACTTTTCATTTCACTTTTCCTGGTTTCCCCGCCCCCAAAAATGTCCCATATGTCTTTCTCCCTCMCCCTGTTCCCCTATTCACCCCTTCCCACTTCCCTGATCTGGTATTCACCTACACTGCTGCATTGGGCCTTTCCAGAACCTGGGTCCACTCTTTCCTTCTTGTTGGTCAGCATTTGGTAGGTGGATTGTGTCTTTGGTGTTCCAAGATTCTAGGCTAATATC
>BDUI01008291.1:60413-73804 GCA_002335545.1 Apodemus speciosus
GGAGACTCTCTCATACTTGGTATAGCCTGAGCTTAGGGAACTTCAAACTCCCAACATTGACACACTTCCTTCCCCAAGGTCACACCTACTCTAACAAGGCCACACCTACTCTAACAAGGCCACACCTACTCTAACAAGGCCACACCTACTCTAACAAGGCCATGTCTCCTAGTTGTGCCACTCCACGTGGGCTAAGTATTCAAGTACATGAGCCTATTGGGGCCAAACCTATTCAAACCAGCACATCATATCCATGCCAACAGTGGTTAAGTTTCAAACTTTTCCTCTTCAGTAGCCATTCTAACTGGTGAGATAAGAACTCACTGGTTTTGATTTGACCATTGCATATTAAACACATGTACCAACTTATTGCACTATATCCTAGAAGTGCATGCAAAGGCTCCAATTATAATTTTAAAAACATTAAATGAAAATGAGAAATAAATAAGTATTCAGGAATTAACCTTGAAAAAAGACACAAAGAAAGACAAATTAAACTGGACAGTCAACTTCTACGTCCTTGTGCCAATACATCACCCATGGCATGAAAGCATCCCTCATGGCATCTTCAACAGATGCGTGAGGTCCTTGGTAGTATAGTAACTTCTCTCTCTCTTCCTAGAAGTATCCCCTAAGCTGGGTGTATTCATGACCGCCTTGTGGATGATGTGCTGGGCACCCTTTGGTCTTTAAATAGCCCAAAGATGACTGTCCACTCATTCTTTCATTTATGCATCCACTCACTCATTCAGAAATTTAACTTGACATGTGGGTACTCTCACAAAGGACAGAAATGACAGTCATGGCCTGTGACCCAAAGGATCTTACAGTCTAGGGATAGAGGAATGGTGGCGGTGAAGCTCCCAGTTTTCAGTTCAATGTTTTGCCTTCCTTTCTCAAGAATCTAAAGCATTCAGTGATGTAGCCTTCCTGGGTATTTTCTTATTAACGTTTTGTAAGGTGCTTCATAGAAGAATTCTATAAAGAACCTTTTAAGATTCCAAACTGCGTTTCCTTCTAGCAGCGTAGGTCTCTCCCAAGTTACAGGCATTTGTCTCCTGTCAAGACAGTTGGGTTTTGTTACTACAAATGAAGTTCTTTATTCAAAAATAAATGGAAGCAAAGACCAGGACAGCCTCCAGTTTCCCATAAATTCCAGCACAAGGATGTCTAGAAAACAGCTGGTGATTGCCTATCAGGAGAATGTGTCATGATATTCAAATGCTGTGTCTTAGGATGTGGCTCCAAACCAGCTTCAACTTGAAGGTATTATTCTTTTCAAATATGCTTTTCAATAAATATTTTGAAATGAAACTAATTTGTTCTGGCATTTAATTTGAGGTAGATTTCTTTGATTAACGTATACAGTGCTAATTTTCTATAGATTTTAAACAAAAGAGGTACGTATGAAATTTTCATTAAATGTCTAACTTTCATAACGGGAGAAATATTGAATACAGTGTATTTAGTAAAAGGGGCTGGTAGCTATGAGATTGGTTGGCATATACATATATTGTCATGAATCATTATAGAATRTCTAAAAACTATAATGTTTTCCTTAGTGAATTCAAGCAATGGAAAATTACTTAATCCAAAATATAATAAAATGTAAACCTTAATATATCTTTTTTCACATTTTATAATAGCAAGTTTATTATCTAAGAGTTTACTATAAAATTTTTAATTAGATATTTGTTTTATTTACATTTCAAATGTTATCCCCTTTCCTCGCTACCCCTCTGAAAATCCCCTTTCCCATCTCCCATCCCCCTTCTTACCAACCCACTCCCACTTTCCTGACCTGGCATTCCCCTACACTGGGGCATCAATCCTTCATAGGACCAATGGCTTCTCATCTCAGTGATGTCTGACAAGGCCACCCTCTGCTACATATGTATCTGGAGCTTTGGTTGTTGGGTTAGTCCCTGGGAGCTCTGGAGGCACTGGTTGGTACATATTATTATTCCTCCCATAGGGCTGCAAACCTCTTCAGCTCCTTGGGTCCTTTCTCTARCTGCTCCATTTGGGGACCCTATGCTCAGTTCATTGGTTGGCTTTGAGCCATGGGTATTTTGATCCCCTTCTAAGAAGGATCAAAGTATCCACACTTTGGTCTTCCTTCTTCTTGAGGTTCATGTGGTCTGTGAATTGTATCTTGGGTATTCTGAACTTTTGGGCTAATATCCACTTATTAATGAGTGCATACTATGTGTGTTCGTTTGTGATTGGCTTACCTCACTCAGGATGGTATTTTCTCTTTAAAAATCCAGAAAACAGTGTTTATCAGAATGTAAAAAATATGAAGTCAACTCATCTGGTGTCCTAAAATATCTAATGATGTTAAAATGCCTCAGTTTTGCCATACCATCTTTAATTTGGACCCTTTTCCTCCTCCTGACACTGCTCTTTCATAGCATGCTGTCTGGTTCACTCATTCCTTACTTATCCACTTAGATTTCATCACTTGACCATTAGGACACACCTGGGGAAGCCCCTCTTGTACCCTGCCTTTCCTGACACCTAGCATATTGTAGCTTGTCTTTTGCTACTCTAGGGGTTCTTCTTTCTTCCACCTTTCCCCACCACCTTTATTCTACCCTTTCAATCTCCTAACACTAGATAAAAGAGAAAAGAAGAATAGAAGGGAAAGAGATCCTTAAATAAAGTCAGAAGTTGGAAAGTGGGCAACATTATATTTAGGCTGCAAGTTTGATCTTTGCTGTCAGGGTATCTAATTTCTTCTTGTTGTTTCTTCTTTGTACACGACTACTACTTAACAAACCATAACTAATAGCATCCACCAACAAACAATAAACAAACAACAACAACCCACCACCCTATCAGGGCTTTAGCATTTATCCATCATCTGAAAATTCCTTACAATTCCAAACATCACACAATCACAGAAACTATCTGTAGCTGTCAAAATCATATCCCTGCTAGGGCATAAGGCATAGCATAGTCAGCTGCTGTGGACAGTCTGAAGGAGCCACATATCCCATACCTGGGATTAAAACAAAAACACATTCCCATAATATTTCTGTGTTTTTCAAAGAAACCAAAACTTCAAAATTGTCACTACATCACACACTTCGTTTCAATTGTGATTTCGCTCAAGAGGTACCTAACCAAGCTCTTTGAAGGCCTCTGACATGGCTGCCACCATTTAATCTATGGTGCCCATATCTAACACACTCTGGTGACACATGGTTTATATGCAAAGAACAGTTTATGGAAAGAGTGAAATTTTTCTAGGCTGAACATATTTTTCTCAATAAACACGTATTTCTTTTGCAAGTCAAAAAAATGAATGCTGTATGTGCTGCTGCTGCCTTGGAGAAGGTCTTTAAAATGTAAATGAAAACATTTTAGACGACTTCAGAGTTTTTCATCTTTCAGAACCCAAATGGCATGATGGCTTCTTAATCCATCTAAATTGAAAATTTCCCCCACATCTTTCAGAATTTAGATGGCTTGGTGAATTCTTAATCCATCAATGTAACGAGCACATTTACCTCTAAAATATCATTATGTTGAATTAGCTAAAAACAAAAAAATGTGAACAGTTTTTGAAAACACCAAAACTATGATGCCTTCTTCTCGTGGGGAATTCAAATATCCTGCTGGATCAATGTTGTGTTCATTGAGAATATTTCTACAATTCTGTATTCATTCAGGAGTATTTAGAAAAGCAAATGGTGCTAGTTTAGTGAAACAGAGTCCAAACTCTTGACTATTAGACAATTAGCTATAACAACTATTGAGTTCAACACAATTYGCCTTTGCATTAGGCTTTGCCAATGTATTTCAGAATTTCTCAAATTATGACAGATTTACAAATAGCTCTTGGCTTTAAAAATAATTGTGGCTATATATTTAGAATCTCTGCAAAGCTATTTTTAGATATTTAGCAGACCTTCCATAAACTAGTGAGGTAGATTTTTAAAAAACCTCTTTCCAAAGCACAAAGTGTAAATAAAAATGATAGTCATTGGCCAATAAGTGGGGGAGCATTCTCTTTCTGGGTTTGTATCTCTACCATCTATTGCTATTTCTCGTCTACTTTTCCTTAGGATGAAACACAATTTCACCAGATACTGGCTGACAGCTTACAATTCGAAGCCTTCCTTTACCTGGGTGCTGTGGGGTCCAGTTAGTTTTCAATCCTAAAGGTCTGGAGCTAGAAAATAATGAAGATGCCCAGTTGTTATGGCTAGTGGCAAGATAGAGCAGGAAGTGCTTCCGCAGATGGTATAAGGGGAAAAAAGCCTTCCTACACCCTTGGAAGTCACTCAGTGAGAATCAGTAAAAAACTCAGGAAGCTGATCAACTCTCCCCTTGACTGCTGAGCTCTATGCTCTGCCATATTTCTCAGTAGAGCCCATTGGTCACTTTCTCATCCCCCAACCTCAGCACAGATATGGACAGCACTTTTCACTCCTGACTCTACAGTTTCCTCACTCTGTTGCACCCTGCCTCTCCTCTCAGCATAGGTAGCCTGACCTAAATGTTATTTGATCCACTCCCCAGTCATTCTGAAGCCAGCCCTTCTTCCACACATCTCATTTATTAACCCTAGGGTTAGTTCTTTATCAGGGAAGCTCTTATTTGTGTCTCCCATTTCCAAGTCTTCACTTTCCATATCTGATACTTCATTTGTTAACTGATTATAGGCTGCCTCAAATAACCGATGCTTAAATTTTCCCTGTGTCTAATCTTTGCTGAATCTCACTCTCATCTTGCTTCTCTTGTTCTCGATAGGACCTCAGGGAATATGGGAATGCTGAAGGCACACACAAGCTATCAGGCAGCTCACCGTTCTGTATTATTGTTATTGATAATAATTCATGTTTCTAGATATTTTTAAAATATATGCTTACTTGTATTTTATGTCTATGGGTATTTTGCCTGAATGTATGCCTGTGCACCACATGCATGCAGTGCCCACAGAGGTCAGGAGAAAGCATTATACCCCCTGGAACTGGAGTTACAGAATGTTATTAGCCACCAGGCAAATGCTAGGAATAAAAGTTGGGTTCTGTGGAAGAGCAGCCAGTGCTCTTACCAGATAAAGCAGCTCTCCAGTCTCTGTTTCTACATACCGTTACACTATGGTTTTCCTTTTTTAAGTCATTAGTTTTGAGGAGATAATTTTGGCAGTGAGTGAGAGTGTCTTTGATTTGCTTCAGTGATTTTTTTCTTAGCCTTTCATAAATGGGAAGAAGAACAGTTTGGAAAAAATCAAACTTGGGTATAACATAAAACAGCAGAATAAAAAAAGACCTACTTTCGAAAATTTCAAATTTTACTCTTTGTGAGATGGATCAAGGAAAGAAAATAAAGCAAACCAAGAGCCCCTGAAGCTTCCAGATACCTTGACCTCATCTTACCCACCACCACACAGCAGCAGCCCACTGCCTTCACCATCGGGAGTCATCCCCTACTCCCCTGCACTCAAGCATCCTTTGCTGGATTCCTAGGTAGCCTGTTTTATAGGCATTGGAAAGCTGTGCTCCAGAATCACCCTTTTATCCTTTTCCTTGGTAATTTAAATCCTAGGGGAACTTGGGTCTGACCACATCCGAAGCTGGCTGAGCTTCTCTGTAGAATAGGGTTCTGCTAATTCAAAAAAAAAAAAAAAAAAACCTCTGAGCTCATAATCCTCTTTAGAGACACAGAGGGAGCTCAGACTGCTCAAGGGTGGCATGGCGTCATGGGCTTGAACGACTCAGATGCTCTGAACCCCATCTGAAACTATTTGTGGTATCTGGGACTTGCTTTGTCCCACATCCCCCTTACCCTTACACTTCCCATGCTCTTTTTCACAGGAAGTATCAGAAATGGTGGAGTTGACAGTAAGTTAGCCCTTCAAGTCAGTGGGCACTTTCTAAAATTTCTCAGACTGGTATGTATGTCCTAGCTTCCTTCCTGTCACTCTGATATACAAACTCTGGCCAAAAGCAACTTGAGGAGGAATGGTGGTTTTATTTTTTATTTTATTTTTTCCCTTAACATATCTAGATCATGGTCCATCATACAGGGAAGTGAAGGCAGGAACCACGAGTCATGCCATGGCCTGAAGCAGAGGCCACAAAGGAACATAGCTCCCTCCCTTCCTCTCCAGGGCTTACACAACTTGCCCAGGTTTCATTTTCTTATACAGTCAAGGGGTGGCACTGCTCACAGTGTGTGGGTCTCTCCCACCTCGATCATAAGTAAAGTGCCCCACAGGCTTGCTAACAGCCAGTCAGAGGGAGGCGTCTTCTCCCTCTGGGTTCCTTCTGCTCAGATGATGTGACTTGTGTCAAGTTAACATAAAACTAACCAATACAACAATGTGATTATTCTCGGTTCTTGTCAACCTCACACGAAACCACCCTGCTTTCTACACAAACACTCTCCTTACTGTTCCCATTTTGTATATGTAAATATGTACATATAAGAATGTTTACACAGACTGTACACTGGGAATTTTGTTGGAAACAGAGGTCCTGAGAAGTCTAGAAACACACTGGGGCCTTACCTCAAACAGAAGCTCTCTGGTCACATCAACAGAATCTAAGTGGTTTCAAAGCTTGGGGTACTCTTTTATCTAATCTGTGGCTATCAACCTCAGTCATTACCCCCTTTGGGGGGAGGGGTTGAACACCCCTTTCACGGGGGCTGCCTAAGACCATCAGAAAACACAGATATTTACATTATCATCTGTAACAGTGGCAAACTTACAGTTATGAAGTAGAAATGAAATCAATTTTGATTGGAGGTCACCACAACAAGGTGCGCAGGGTTGCAGCATTAGGAAGGTTGGGACCCACTGGCCTTATACGTTGCTTAGTTGTTGTCCCAGATTCTTTGAAAACAGTTTTACATAAGAGATTCAGCTGTCTTCAATGGCATACCAAGATGGCAGCCACATTTCTTACATTTAGTCAGCCGCTGTTCTACCTCTTTTCTTTTTTTTTTATCACTGAGCTAGAAATGATAAGGGAGGCTGGAGGTAGTTTCATAGTAGATTTCTTRCCTAGTATCCATATGGTACTAGGTTCAATTCTCACTATCGGAAAACACTTAGGAAAAGGTGTTTCTTTTGACTTATAATTTTGGGACTCTTTTCTACCCAAATGGAGGAAGGATAGGTATGGGACCATTCCTGCCCATGTTGACAGGCATATGAAGCTAGTAAGTAACATTGGGGGGGGGATCAGGAAGCAGAGTTCAGGCTGGAATCAAGGCTCAGTCATAACCAACCCACAAGACCYTCCAGTGACCCAAAGTCCCAGCTCCTTAAAGTTCGACAAAAAAAGTTCAAAGTGTTGGGTAGGGACTAAGTGTTCAAACACGCATGCTTACTTAAACAGGAAATTTCATATTCRAACTGTAAAATCATCTATCCCAGTACATTTCATTAAAACTYGTTGAACGGAGGAATGGATACAGAAAATGTGGTATATATACACGATGGAGTACTATTCAGCCATTAGAAACAATGAATTCATGAAATTCTTAGAGAAATGGATGGAGCTGGAGAACATCATACTGAGTGAAGTAACAACCCAGTCTCAAAAAAATACACATGGCATATGCTCACTGATAAGTGGATATTAACCTAGAATCTTGGAACACCATAGACACAATCCACCTATCAAATGCTCCTACAAGAAAGAAAATGTGGACCCAGGTTCTGGAAAGGCCCAATGCAGCAGTGCAGGGGAATACCAGAACAGGGAAGTGGGAAGGGGTGAATGGGGGAACAGGGGGAGGGAAAAAGACATATGGGACATCTGGGGGGCGGGGAAACCAGAAAAAGGGAAATGAAATGTAAATAAAGAATATATCCAATGAAAAAAAGAAAAAAAAACTCGTTGAAAACCTCTGATCCTTATTCCCTGCATCCATCAGGGTTGTACCAGGCTGTCCTCACTGTCTGTTCCTCAAGCCTTATTCACTTCTTAGACTCTGTCCTTTCTTTGCATCCTCCGCTTAGTTGAGCCAACTCTTCAGAAGCCTCTCTTAGGTAGTCACTCACTGTTGCCCTTCCTCTATTGACACAAACCTGCAAAACTGTCATCCAAATTCCAGGTAGCTCTGCCTAGGGCATATTCGTGTCAGTAGTTCACACCAGTCCTTAGTTAGGCGCTTGGTTGTAGCCA
This sequence comes from Apodemus speciosus, assembly GCA_002335545.1. Taxonomy (NCBI): domain Eukaryota; kingdom Metazoa; phylum Chordata; class Mammalia; order Rodentia; family Muridae; genus Apodemus; species Apodemus speciosus. The sequence goes on from BDUI01008291.1 coordinate 68,564, forward strand.
GGGTGTTGGTGAAAGACGGCCCTCCAGTTATTTACAGGTCATTTTCCCCCTGAATTAGGCTTATTTTGTTGAATTGAATGAGTGAGAAGAAGCCACTCTGCTTTCAACAAAGCCAGAGTGGCAGTAGCAGAAGCTGAGTTGATAATGTAAGGAACAAACTGTGGGTCAACTTGGTCCTTTTTCAGGTCAGTTATAAATATTTATAGAACGCCTCCTGCATGCTGGGCCCTGTGTTTCCTGCCTGCCCGAGCTGACTTTGCTAACTTACTTTAGACCTCATAAAAAGCTTGGAAAGCAGAAGATAAAAACCTAAATACCTGGACCTGAATCTCCAGATTGTCTGCACGAGGCAACAGATTCTCTCATTCTAGCCTTTTTCCAGCGCTGGGGGTGAGTGGGGGCACTTTCAAGCCTTGGAATATACAATTAAATCCAACTGTGCTTGTGGTTTGGCACCACCTGGTGGCAAATTTTTGGCACCCATTTAAATACCCTCGAGGGACTCCTGACTGGTTGGGACGTGCAGACCCAGGCAGCTATTCTTGTTCCTGTATCAGTTTGACCTAAAGAGATGGAGCCTGTGGAGGGCCACAGGGGCCCCTGAACTTGTTGTTGATCTTCATACTCTCTGTTTGCTGCCCATCTGGCTTCTGTTCCCTCAGTTCGCTGCTCCCAAACGTCTGTAATCACCCGAAAGCAGCAGCAAAACAGCAATAACAAAAAGTACTGTAGTGGGAGCGTGAAGCCAATAGTCAATTACCTTAGCTTAGGGCAGAGAGGAGATTAATCAAATCACAGAAATAAAGTCGTGTTTGAGCTTCAGCATCATTCATGAATCTACATAACCATTATACTTAGTTACATATATTTACATAGATTTAATAGAGATCTAGTAAGCAAAGAGATCCTTGGCAGAAATAATATGTGAAAACAATATTGTACTGAGCTACATTATCAAAACAAAGCAATTTATTATTGGAAAGTGAGGAAAGGTTTGTTAAGTTGTACACACAATTTTATCAAACACATGCGTGTTTGATAAAGGCATCACAGGGTCATTGAAGAGAGACAGAACCTGGTAATTAGGCAACTGCATGGAGAGGTAGAAGACTGTCTAATGAGACAGATACAGGTAATAAACAGATAAATAGCATGTAATATCACCTAAAGTTGTCCATCCTCTAAGAATGGCATACAAATGCATCATACATAACAAGCCCTAAGCTCGATTCCCTGGACCAACATAGGTGACATGTTTCTGGCCATATTAAACCATATTACTTTGTAGCTTTGGAAATTTAGAAAAATTCATGTTTCTGAATCACAACTTCTTCATGTAAATATTTGGAATAATACCATCAATCTCAACGGTTGTTATGAAGTTTATATGAAATGTGTAAATAAGGGTCTTGGATCAGTACCTAATACATATTCAATCCTTATTCACTTAGAATATTAACAATTAAATGATTAGCAGGTGTTCATTATCTTTATTCTTAATATTAATATATCTAGGAATGGTACTTGTAATATTGATGTTACTATCACCAAAAAGAGCTTGACTGTCTCTCTGCTGTTCCAATATAATTTCAACTGAACCATATAGGAAGCAGAAAGCCTGAAAGGAGGCTTCCATTCTATTCCATCCAACTGATGATTTGACTGATGCCACTCCAAAACCGATAGTCACTATGCTGAGTTCTATCCTTACCTAATTATTGCACTAAGGCTTTGTGGGTAGTCAATGAGTAACATTAGCATACATGCAAGTCGAGATGAGACCACCGAGATGTTTTTGGTTCTGATAAAACTGTATACTTGTATCTGGCTAAAAGCTGTATCAAATCCATTTCTGATTCTTTTTAAATCATACAAGTCTTGTTCAAGAATGATTTAATAAAAAAAATCAGTCTTTGTGTTAAATGGCTGACAATGGTATTTCTTGTTAGTGTGGTTCCTATGTGCACAAATCTCCCTCCTGTGTATCTATAAATCTCACATCTTATTATTTCAGGAAGAGTCATAAATGCAAGAGAACAAGTCTTATGCTTTCTAGAGTTGCTGACCCCTCAGGGTATCCTCAGAGAACTACATTAAAAAAGCTACAGTTCTAAGTCAGTTTCAGAACTGCATCAAGTCTTTTGGCTTAACGTTTACAAGGTATTTGAAGGGAAGGCGTGGCTCACACCCTTTCGTCTAGCACTTCCGTTGATGGAAACAACACTACTTTCTGATAATAATGGAGCCACACACCTTCAGTCCAAACTTAGATGAGGATGGGGTTCAGAAGGGTTATCCATCATTTCTGCCCTGGCACCCATCCACCAATCAATGGATGCCACTGGTATTAAAGACAGCACCTAGGGTACCCACCTATTCTAAGAGTTAACTCAATTTCCAGACTATGGAGGTCAGACTCGGCAGAGGAGAACGACTTGAACCAGAAGAATACAGAAATGTTCCAGTATTACATAATCAGGTCAGCAGTGTTGACAGGTACTTCTAAATGCCACATTTATACTGTACTTTTATATCCCAGCAATTATGCTCAAAATCAATTATAAAGGCAAAGGAGAAATATTTTTAATACTAAAACCTTAAATACTGTATAACACAATAAAAAAGAATATCTAATAAGAGTATTTCTCTCATTGTGTCAGTGACTCTTACAGATTTTTATTGGGCATCTATGTTTTATGAGATTTTATAGCACTGTTTTAAAGTAATATGAATGCAAGCAATAAAGCATTTGTGGTATATAGTAGCAATGAGAACAATAATATTGGTGATATTGCTACAGACAAAAATAACAGTTCTTTTACAATAATACCAACTTATGTGCTTTAGATTTTTTAGTGTTAGCTTTCATGTGGCAACTTTTGGAGTCCATTTCATGTCCCAGAATACAAGATTTTTTTTCCTTCTTTGTTCATGAAGATATTAAGGATCCAAAGACAAACTCAAGGTCCCATAGCCAGGAGATGGAGACACCCCCTGTACCCAGGTCTTCTAACCGAGGTTCCTTTCCACTGTGTTGGCACCTTCTGGAATCACAGAGGGTTTCGCTTTTGTTTTCTTTTATCTTTCCTTTATACAGACACATGTTGTGATTTGCCCTGCTCCTAGAGATTACAAGAATGAAGTGTATTATCATTTTATTGATAGTATCAGAATTGTTTCAAATACTTAAGATCTGATTCCAGTTACCTTAGTACCCAAATACTGAGACTAACAATGTGTGTGAGTGTAAGAGTGTGTGTGTGTGTGTGTGTGTGTGTTCTAGAGGCCCCTGGGGTTCTACATCAACCTGATTAAGGCCTTCACATTTTAGTAGTTTCTCTTCAAAGTTTAGCCATAAACTATTTTGTTTAAAACACATGAAACGTCTGTAGTAATTTTTGGCATTTATTGTTACAAAATAAGAAGACTGTTACTGGATTGTAGCAAACCGTTGCATAAGCAGGGTGTGCAGTTTTCAGAAGATACAAAACCCTCAGAGACTTGCAAACCATAACATTTTGGGGAAAAATGCTAACTAACAAGAGGAAAGACACCTCTAAGCCGGAAGCACTCCGCAACTCCGCTAATTGGCTTCTCAGCTAAAGACTTCTCAAATGGCCCTCGTGTTCCCACAGTGCTCCCACTGCGGGAGTCACACTGCAAAGCTCAGCCAGGATGCAGGTGTGATACCTGACTGACAGTAGCAGAAAGAAGGCTCTCATAGGCACCCGTGATCCCTTTTCAGAAACAGTGACACCAAAGGGACAGAAATCATTTCATCAAGGTCACACAGCTGAGGTAACCGGGATACTTTAGGAAAAAGCCTGCAGATTTGTGTACTCTACTATTTGGGTGTGGTGGTTTGTGTAAATATGGCCCCCATAGACTCATGTATTTGAACACTTGGCCCAGTGTTACGTTCCAGCTTCGTATGCCTGCCAGCATGGGTAGGAACAGTTCCAGAACCATGCTTTCTCCACTTGGGTAGAAAAGAGGCCCAAAACTATGAACCAAAAGAAACGCCTTTTCTTAAGTGTTTTCTGATAGTGAGAATTGAACCCAGCACCACATGGATACTAGGCAAGAAATCTACTAGAAACTCTACCTCTGGCCTTGTTGGAGGAAGTGTGTCACTGTGGGGGGCAGGCTTTGAGGTCTTCTATGCTCCAGTTATGCTCAGTGTGTCTCATGGTCTCCTTCTGCTGCCTGCAGATTGAGATGTAGAACTCTCAGCTCCTTTTGCAGCCCGGTATCTGACTGGATGCTGCCATGATTCCCACCAAGATGATAATGGACTAAAATTGAAACTGTAAACCAGCCCCAATAAGTGCTTTCCTCTATAAGAGTTGCATTGGTCATGGTGTCTCTTCACAGCAATGAAACCCTAACTAAGACAATGGGGAAGAAGAGTGGCCTGGAAGAGGGGAGAAAAAAAGCAGTGTAGCTTCTGCACAGTCCAGGTACACTGAGGAAAGTGCATACCTCTTCTCAATCAAGCTGGAGTTTAGTGGGCTTTAATTTTATTACCACTCAAAACAGAAAAATAAAAATCCTAAAATATATTTCTAAAATTTATGCACAGTAACTATATCTCTGTATAGAGCGCAGTGAGCATTTCAATATATACATGCAACATATACTGAGTATACAGGACATCCAGGGCTTCAAGCATGTTATTTCTTTGCAATGGGAACATTCAAATCCCATTGTTGGTTAGCTGAAATAATTTGATAATTGTTTCTAAAGGTTACAGGGCTCTGTGCTAGGGTTTAGGTGTGGGATGCCCTTTAGGTGGTGCGTTCACTTGTTTGAATACCTGGGTCCCAGCTGCTAATGCTGTTCCCAGAGGTTATGGGACCTGAAGGACATTGGGCCTCACTGGTGGAGAAAGGCCACTGGGGAAAAGCTAGGCAGTTACAGCTCCATTTTTCATCTACTCTTTCTGCTTCCTGAACCAACAGGATGTGAAAAGCCACTGTCACACATGCATCACACACGCGTGTGCTATGAAGAGCCACTGTTACACACTGGTGGACTGACCAGTTGCTAGCTAATGAGGCTCCCTTCTATGATGGATCGTATCTCCTGAAAACAGCAGTGAGAAAGCATTAGCCCCCACATGTCTGTCACATGAAGGAGAGAAGGAACTGTTCTCCTCCCATCACTCCTCATCAACCTCATGGGATCTGATAATCACCATTCTATAGATTATAGATATAGATAGATACTTTCTAATTAATT
>BDUI01008295.1:62109-74564 GCA_002335545.1 Apodemus speciosus
AGATGATCCCTGCTCTTCCAGGCACTCTGCCTCACAAGATGTAGTCATCAGTCAAAAGAATGATCGATGTCACAGGCCAGTGCAGACCAACCTTATGGGCCTGTCTTCATCTTTACAAGTAGGTCTGACAGGGCACAGCCAGGATGGGTAGTTGATAGACTGCTGAGATCTGTAGGTGTGACCATTTCCATGTCTGAGATTATTTCCTTCCCACAGCTTCCTGGGGCCAGAGGCGAGGAGAACTGTGTCAACACTGAACAGTAAGTATCTGAGAGTTCAAGCCAGGAGGAGAGACAGACAAAATGCCAACACCCAAACATAGGCTAAAAGGTCAGCAGATAGTCCCGACTTCCTTCTGTACTTAAATGGGCACCACCTACCATCCTAGACATGTGTGTCATTCCAAACACTCAGAATAACCCTACTGAGAGTGCTTTTTCCCCCCAAACCAGTCTTCTCATCAACACAGCATGGTTAATTTAAACACGTAGTCAGAGGGACCTGCAAAAGGCTTCCTCAGCTGTGGTTTCCAGTGACTCATCATCAGTGTAGACTGGGTTCAACAGCCAGTCATTGGCTTATCTATTTGGGTGATTCCCACAAGATCATGCCCACTTCAAATCCAAAAGAACTTTTTGATTTCAAGTAAGGACAGACAATAACAATCCTGTTCACAATGAAGGAAAACACACATTCTGACTCAGAATCATTTCCCTGAAACCCGCTCTCTCAGATATGAGGGGAATTAAGTAATTAGGATTATCTCTRTTCCTWGCCATGTGTATATCTGATACTGGCTAGGTAACACTGAGGATTCAGATGCCTRTTGCCATTTGGAATCAAAGGTAGAAGTGAAAGGATCTGAACAAATGACAAATGTGAGAAGAAAGATGATAGATACTTTGTTTCAAGGGAAGAAAACAAACTGCAGTTTCTATAGAAGAGTGACCAAATATGGAATGCATAAATGATACATTGTTTCAGGGAAAATACAAACTGCATTTTGTATGGAACAGTGACCAAAGATGAAATGCAGAAATGGGTCTCAATATATATTTAATAGAGAGTATTTCTTTTATTATTTTAATGAAAAAACTGGTACATCTTTAAAGAAACATGCATTCCTCTGTCTACCCCAGACTTGCGGTTTTATTCTCTCCCACRCAGTCCTCCTTGTGAAGCCAGCCTCTCCCATTTCTCCCTTCCTGTTTGGTCTTGGTGGATGTACCCATCAGTTTTAAGTTTAGATGTGAAAGTGTAGGCCCTTTTTAGGGGGAGGATGTTGCAAGAACTTGTGAAATATAAATTACAAATAKGACTTCTTTCACGCCTTCAACTGAAACGTTCCTGATGTGTACATTTTATTGACCTCACATGCATATGAGTTTGATGCTCATGTCTGTTTCCAAAGCCACGCTTAGATATTTGTATGCCTGATTCTTAAGAATCTCCATCTCAGCAGCTCATAATACTCGTGGGAACATCTTCTTTTCCTTTTCTATTTTATCAACTTGCAAGTAATTAGGTTTCAGCACATAGTTTTTCAAACAAAAGTCTTTGTAGCCATTTCTCTTCTCCTCTTCTCCATTCTCAGCTCCCCTTCTCTTAATTCTTCTTATGACCACTCTTCTTAATGAAATTTTTAGTGACTGTAAAAATGCTTTGCATAGCAATGTCACCTTCATTATAGAACTCTATTCAGATTGTTACATTGAACTTTTTCAAAAGTAATTCTCAGCTGGACATATTAGTACATGCCTTTAATCTCAGCACTAGGGAGACAGAGGCAGGCCGAACTCTGTGAATCCAAGGCCAGTCTGATATAGATAGTAAAGTTCCAGGCCAGCAAGGTTACAAAGTGAGACTTTTATCAAAAGAAAAGGAAAAAAGAAAAGAAAAGAAAAGAGGAAAAAGAAAAAAGAAAGAAAGAAAGAAAGAAAGAGAAAAAAAGAAAGAAGGTCTTGATGTTTTAAAATTATAGTGTGGTGTTAAATATAACAACACGATCATTGCAGCTTGCACTATTTTTTTTACTATAATAAATTTCATTCTTTGTCCACAGTTGCCTGACTACTGACTGGGTGCATCTCTGGTATATATGGTAAGTTTGAGATACATAACACCCTTAAAGAGACTTTATTTTTCAGATGTATTTTTTTAAAAAGTTTTTCATATGCTGTCTCTTCATGTGAATAGGAAACATAGCTATATTTTGCAGTAAAGTTTCCTTAGTTCACCTCTAGCCTATGTGACAATATGCTGTGGTTTCCTATTTCAATACAGTCTCTTCAGCCAACATCAAAAGATTTTAGCACCTCTCCTCCAGCATGTGCTTAAGAAATACTTCTGCACAGTGAAGTAAGAAGCAGCCCCTTCAAACTATCTTCAGTGTCGTTTGCTTTCCTGACTGGCATAGTGTTGCTGAAAATCAGTAACTGTTATATGCAGAATGAAACCCTCAGAATTGAAGGATTATTAGTGTTCTCTAAAGATGAACAATGATCGTGATCGGGGATTAAAGTATAGTTATGTCAGAGCTGGGAAAACAGTTGATCACAGTTTGGACTTGACAGGTGGGCTCTTACAGGTTGCTGGTGGTGGTTGGCGCACTGCTTCTCCTGTGTGGCCTGACTTCAGTATGCTTCCGATGCTGCCTGAGCCGTCCAGAAAACGGGGAAAATGAGGCCCCGCCGCCTTATGAAGTGACTGTTATTGCTTTTGACCACGACAGCACTCTCCAGAGCACCATTACATGTGAGTGTACTCAGAACACCAAGATAGGGCATCACATTTAAAGATGTACTAAAAGGCTTAGAGGTGTATGTAGGGTGACCTGCCAACTAGCGTTGTGTTTGGGAACTCGGCGTGATCTTCATTTCCAGTAGCCGATGAATTTGGTGACCTGGGCTATCACTGATGCCTGTATTCTCGTTTTTGTTTATTTTTTTAATTTATTTTTTATTTTTTATTTTTGGCTGATGATAAATTGATGAAGAAAGTAAAGTATTGGAACCAAAGTTCTTTGAAGGATTTTTGTAAAGTTTGTCAAAGGTCGTGGCATGGGTGAAAGACAAAGAAATGTTAGGAGTGATGTAGGTTTCTGGTGTTTGAGGATATCACCTTTGGATGTCATTATCTCTTCACCAACTCTGTCTTCCTTCACAGCTCTGCAATCCGTGTTTGGCCCTGCCGCTCGGAGAATCCTGGCAGTGGCTCATGCACACAGCTCCTTGGGCCAGCTGCCCTCCTCTGTGGACACACTCCCAGGCTACGAGGAAGCTCTTGGCATGAGCCGCTTCACAGTGGCAAGGTGTGGGCAGAAAGCTCCTGATTTACCATCTGTCCCAGAGGAAAAGCAGCTGCCTCCCACAGGGAAGGAGTGTCCTGGGACAGAACCCCCATCACAATGATGGGGTGCTGATGGTATTCCTGATATCCAAGGCATCCTCAGATCTGGAAAGATCCCCAGATACATGAAATGTTTTCTTTTCTACCACCCAGAAAGGTTCAGGATGCCATCTAGAAAGTTTTCTGTAAACAAGGTGGGTTCTTACTCTTCATTCACAGCAATAAGCTTTTTCTGACACACACACATTTCTAATTGAATTCTAACTTGTTATTCAAAGGTCAAAGTTTGCARCTCACCTTTAGCTATATTACTACCAAAGTTTGGAACACTAAGGTGTCTAGGATTTCTTCAACTATGACATGCTTATAAAGTTCCTTTAACCCTATAATTCTGCAAATTGCTTTTACCTCTGCTTGACTGTGGAAATCTTGCAGGGAAACACACTTTGAACACAGCAATTGATATCAGTGCATCAAGTCTTTCCTTCTAGGGAACCACCATTATGTTGAACAACCATGGCAATCTGGTACACCATACAATCYCAACCTGGACTTACAGACTGCACAGGGCTGGGGATGCTGATATGAGTGGAGAGACTATACTATAGTATGTGCCACAAGTCAAAACCTTACTATCATTCTGGTCTTACCCACATGTGTGAAACATTGTATAGAATGTAGAAGTGGTCCTAGCAACTTTTCAGTGTTTTGTCCTGCAAACACACACACACACACCACATGTGAGCGTGCGCATACACACAGAAGCATATACACACAAACACATACACGCTCCCATGCACACATGTATACACATACACATACACATGAGTGCACACACACACACACATACATGCATGCACACACACACATGCACACACGCACGCACGCACGCACGCACGCACGCACTCTTTTTAGGCTCTGAAAGAAAGCCTTGCTCTGCTTCTTTTCTTCTCAGGATGTAAAGCCTTCACCATGTGAAGTCTAGAGTGACTCAGGCTGGCTCTTGAGGTGGGTCTTGCTGCCATCTAGTGGAACAATAATTGAAAATGCATTCACTCCATTGAGGTCACATGCACCTTTCCAATTCTCAGTGCTACCCTAAGCCTGCATCTTCTTCTGTTGGTACCATCGAAAGTGAGTGCCAAGCTATCCTGGTCATGTCCTACCTTCCAACCTACTGTCATTACAATCAAAGCAGTGAGACATTTTCTAGAAATAAACTATTTAGAGTTACTCAAATCCTGAAATAATGATTTTCTCATCTGTAAATTAGACATCATTGCGCACATCCAAGAACACATATACCCAAGCGATGATTTGTAAAATATTCTGTGCATCTCGTGTTATTCTTCCTGTTGTCATCTGTTCTTCAGTGCCCTGTGGTGCCTTCACTGAGAATTATGCTCTGGTTTGTCCTTTTGCCTGTCTATGGTGTTATTGTAAAGCCATAGCTAAAGTGCCTTTATGCTATCAATAAAAATGTCTTAATTGAGATAAACAGCTAAAAAAAAATCTAAGGATTCCTCTGAACACAGTTTGCAGAGGGCTATTTGAGAAAACTGTTTTGTAGGTGCCTAACTGAGGTGCCCTGGGGAGATGACTGGATGGGGGAGGGGAGCTGGTTAATACTGCACCTCATTAAATACTTTCTTGCAATGTTCCCTGAAGCCCTGAGGGAAAGCACTGTAAGTGAGTGTAATTGCTAGTGATCAGAACTCCTGAATCACAGATCAGAGTGCCTGGGGAAGTTGATCCTGTGACTTGTTAACAGCAGCTAGGGTGGTTTCACCCTAGGAAAGGTGAAAGCTAGCCAATCAACCTGCATTCCAGGAAATCGGCTTCACTTTCTTCACCTTTAATTATTCATCTTTTCTTTTGAGAAGGTACTTTGATGTATAGACTGGGATAGTCTCCAGGTTTCAATGAAGCTAAGGCTCCCCCTGACCCAGATTTCTTCACACCATCTACCCTCCCCTTTGGCTCTGAGAGGTTGTCCCCCCAMCCCCCACCCACTCATCCCCACCTCATCCTCTGCCAGTATCCCCCTTCCCTGGGATATCAAGTCTCTACAGGGTTAGACACATTCTTTCCCACTGAGGCCAGACAAGGCAGTCCTCTGCTACATAAGTGCCCCACGGACCAGCCCATGTATGCTCTTTGGTTAGTGGCTTAGACTCTGGGAGCTCTGAAGGATCCAGTTTAGTTGCTAATGTTGTTCTTCCTATGAAGTTGCCACCCCCTTCAACTCCTTCAATCCTTCCCCTAACTCTTTCCTAGAGGCCCCAACCTCAGTCCAATGGTTGGCTATAAATATCTGTATCTGTCTCTGTCAGCTGCTGGTAGATCCTATTAGAGGACAGCCATGCTAGGCTCCTGTCTGCAAGCACATGGCATCAATGATAGTGTCAGGATTTGGTGGTGCCTGCCCATGGGATAGATCTCAAGTTGGGCTGGTCACTGGATGACCTTTCCTTCTATCTGTGCTCCATTTTTGCCCTTGCATTTCTTTTAGACAGAAACAATTCTGAGCCAAAATTTTGAAGGTAAGTGGTTGGCCCATCCCTCCACTGGGGATCCTATCTACCTGTTGAAGGTGGTCTCTTCAGGTTCYATCTCCMYACYRYTGGGCATTTYRACTAAGGTCATCCCCATTGAGTCCTGGGAGCCTCTCACATCGCAGATCTCTAGGACTTTTCAGAGGTTCCCCCTGTCCCCTAACCCCTGCTGCTGCATATTTCCATTCATTCTCCTGGCCCTCTGGGCTTTTCTCCTGCCTCCCCCCCATACCTGTTCCTGCCCCCCTTTCTCCTTCCTCTCCCACCCAGGTCCTTTCCTCCCTCTGCCTCGGTGATTATTTTGTTTCCCCTTCTAAGTGGGATTGAAACATCCTTACTTGGATCTTCCTTCTTGTTAAAATCCATACGGTTTGTGAGTTGTACCACAGATATTCTGTACTTTGGTAGAAACAACTCAGATGTCCCTCAACTGAAGAATGGACACAGAGTATGTGGTTCATTTATACAACGGAATACTATTCAACTATTAAAAATGAGGATAWCATGAATTTTGCAGGCAAATGAATAGAACTAGAAAATATTTTGAGTGAGGTAACCCTGATCCAAAAGGACATGCATCCATTGATAAGTGGATACTCATTCTGCCTCTTAAGAGCAAGGATTAAGAGCTGGGATAGCAGAGGCACAACACTATGTTCCATCCGATACATTGGCTCTTTATTGTTCAAGATGATACTGACTTGAAAAGTTAGGTGGTAGATGGATATTAAAAATTCTGCAAATTCTTTCTCTGCTCAACCTGTCAGAAACCTCAGTCAAGTTCATTACTGTTTTCAAGTTCTTACTCCCTTCTTAAATAGCTTCATGCCTATTTTTTAAATTTCAAGTGAAATAACATGGTTTCATTCCAATGTCTATGCTTTGAATGGTGCTAGAGAAATATCTTACACCTCCACTCATCCAAAGTAGGTTCACAGTCTTCAATCGCTCTTGGGATATCTAGCATTAATTCCATATTTACTATGCATCATGGCCTAAGTAGAACAAACCAAGCAGAACATTATGGTGAAAAGCACTTGACCTTAGGAGAGAGAAGGASAGAAAATAACCAAATAACAGCTGTATTCCTTTTGGAACATATTCAAATTAYTGTTTCTCTTCTTAACCCATACCACACTGTCAATCTACTAAGTCTAGACAAGTTCTTGCCCTGGTTAGGAAAAGGAATGAAAGTCATATGTAACTTTCTATCCCATCACCCCAAACAGCTATACATCTCTTCCTATTCCCTTTTCTGTTTATTACCATTGAAACAAGTGTATTTTCTCCTCCCTCGTAACACTACTACTAATGGTTAATGGTGTTTTATGTGCCAAWAGTTCAGCAGGATCTTTTAAAGCAAGAAGTATCATTTAAGGAATACCATGCCAAGAATAGCAAAGAGCCAACCAGAGAAGAAGTTGTAAGATGGATAGTTTGATTTTCATCTCTCACTTTTTTTTGTTTAAATTTTGAGGACTGGCCTCACCAAGTTGACCAGGTTAACCTTAAATTTACTTTGTAGGTCAGGCAGGCCTTAAACATATAACCTCTAGCTTCATCTCTCAAATCGCCAGGATTATAGATCTCTACTACCATGCCTTGCTCACTCTATATTGTTTTGCATCTTTAAAGAAGTTTGTGGTTTTTATTTTTCTTCAGGTCTTTGGTGATTACAATGTGACTTTCCTGAAGGCCCAGASACAACAAGAGCCCATGTTTAAAGTCTTAAGGTGCTGGAGTCTAAATAACATCAGGTGATGCCAGCCACATTTAGACTCTCAGAAATGGAAGGGGCTTGTTCACTCTGCTGCCTTTCTTGATTCTTTTTTTCCACCCAGGCCACCAGCACACAGTGGAAGGTGCTTCCACATTCAGTGCAGTTTCCTCCACCTTGTAGTCACTGTCCTACTTGTCAGATCTTTGAGAAGTCTCCAACCCTCCATAGACACAATCCTAGACATCTGTCTCTTCATCCAGTCAAACTGGCAACTAAGACCAACCATAATAGTCTATAAAGTTGTTTTGTTCGAGATTAAAATCAGTAAATCTTCAAAAGGAAGAGAATGAACTAAACCTGCCCTCCATAGTGACATAGGAATGCAGAGACAGGTAGGGATTTGRGTGTCACACTAGGACTAGGACCATCATAACAAACTGTTGGATAAAGAATTGTGTAACTGGAAGAGCACATTCTTAGCCCTTTGTTTGGTAGAACAATGGTTTRTTAAATTAATACATTTTAAAAGCTTATAACTGATGGCAAGATGTTAGATCTGGCTTTATCTTGTTAGTAACAAGATTTTAGATCAACATAGGGTGGCGGACACAAGGAATGATAATTTGGGGACTAAGTCTAGTACAAGATAAATTGTCCTCAGGTTATGGACCTACATATCACTGAAGCTCTAATCAGTCAATCTGCCTTTGCAGACACATGCTTTTCCCAGGAACTCTTATATATGGAAAAAAATTTGCTGGTGAAATGTATAAAACCTTAATCTCAATCAAGAGCGACCCCATTAAATAGTGAGTCAAACAAAGTGAATCAATTCATCAAACCAGTGTTCTTGCAACTGAGTGAGAAAAGACTCAACACAGCATGCCCTTCTGGACTCTTGAGACAGGAGGATATACATTTAAAAGCCAACATCAGAAGCTTTGTTTGTTTTGAAATAGAATCTTACTACACAGACCAGGTTGGCCTTGGACTCACATAAATCCACCTGCTTCGCCTTCTGTGTGCTGGAACTGAAGGTGTCCCCCATGATACCCAGCCATGCTTTTATACACAGCTTTGACAGGAGTCWGCCAAAGCACTGGTTCTCTCTGGATAGCAGTCATAGGGAAGCATTGGTGGGGCTGGGGGTGGGGACAAAACTTGGTTTTGTGAAAGTAGAGACTGCTTTCCATAATAATGCTTAGTTGTCTTGACTCTAAATTACTCAGTGGCCAGATGCAGCAGGCCTATGGCAATTAGTACTCAGTGGTTAAAAGGAGGGAGTTAAGTAAAGGATTTATACCCTTCTTTGGTCAGGCTGCCAGGAGCTCTCACAGACTAGGCTGCTTAACTCTTTGTGAACTGGAAAAGAAAAAAGAAGCCACTTAACACAGAAACCACCACACTAGATGAGGCAGAAAATGGCTACGTCATCTTTCTTTGTTGCTTTTATTGCCTTTTATATCCTTAATACAATGAGTTCTCTATGTAAGRAGAATTATCTCATAGATAAAATGTTACATAAAGGTGAGTCCCAGAAAAAATGTTGATATTAAGTTTAAAGCAGTGTTTCATTCTGTAAGCTCATTATAAGTTCAAAGCAACCTTTCTCATGGCCTTGTCTTATCATAGGCACACCTGTGGCTTCATCCTTGGACCTGAATGCTTTTCCTTGAACACAAATTTGTCCCAAGCCTATTTCTCTTTCTGGTGTAATTATGAAAGCTCATTGTATTTTTACTAATGCAGCCTTTACTTACTATTACGAGTGGCATATTCTAGTCTTGATTTTAACTTTACTACATCTTCCTAGCAAAACAACTGAAACCATCTTTTAAAATTTTCTTCCCAAGATCAAATCAGGAAATCAGGAATTCGTCTAAACAGCATTAATTCATGAAAGTTCATCTGTGTATAGATCTGCAGAAAAATTTACCCAATAGTGTAGGCTAATGCTCAGGAATCGTATTGATTTAATAATGACAGGAAAGGCATATCAATAGCAAGAAGCAATTCTGGGATGAAAGATTTCATTTCAGGGCCTTGGTTCTTAGAGCCCATCCATCGCAGACCAAATAAAAATGGATCATTTCAGGCTAGCCTTAAGATCATCATCCACTAGCCTTAGGATCTCCTAGATGGCTTGCAACACAGTGTAGATGAGGTGATCATTCCCCATCTCAATGTCTTCCTTCCTTTTCCTTTCTTCATAGCTTCTTCCATGTAGGGTATTTACATTACTGTGAAAGGAAGGCAGGAATAGAAGAAAAGGGTTACATTTTTAGGCTTCATTTTAAGTGATTTAAYTTAGACATTGAAGTCGAAGACAATGAGGAATTAGTTAATATCTTATGGGCAGTGAATGCCACAGTAGAATCAATACTTTAGAAAGTAGCTGCAATGGAGCTTTGAATCCTTGGGTGACATTCAATGAAAAGGACTTTTCCCTCTATGAAGCAGCATAAAATCCCGGATAAAAACAATGAGGATAAAGATTATGGGGTRTGTGTAAAATGGTGGCAATTATCTCTCTTTTTTAAACAACATACTTAGCTGTGCCCAAGTTGAAATCAGTCAGGAAACAAAGAGGTTAGCTGATTGTTCTCAGTGCCTCCGCTCTAATTTGAATCAATGAAGATTCACCAGCTTTTCTTTCCCAGCCCACACAAACACATTACAAATTTGTACCACATCCTCTAATGCTTACTCTGGGGTGTCTCAGGGTAATTATAATTCATTTTTCTTCACTTCACACTGGTCAAAATTATAAGCCCTGCAAACACTCAGAACTGAGTCTAGCRTGATGCTTGTATATGAAAGAGTATCCCTATCTACACCATAAGACAAAGTGACCTGGATAGCCCCAGGCTCCACATGTGACTAGAATCATCAAGAGATGAGAACCTAGGCTCTGAAAGCTATAGCAGCCTAGGTTCTACATCTGTCCTTCACAGGCCAATTAAACAAGCATGTAATAGTGAAAGGCAAGGGAGGGAGGTTTGTTCAATGTGAACACACTGGGAAGAGGGACAAGAAGGTTCCCTTTCTTCTACCTAAAGTCCATTTCATGTCCTAATATGAGTTTAGGTTTAAATAGAGGGCCAGAGGTGTGTGTGTGACTAAGAAGTAGGAATCCACCCATCATCTATGGACGCCTGCCTTTCCTATGTGGTAGTCTGACAAGTTTTTAGAACTGGAGACCAGTTCCTCTTCTGGCTGCACTAGGCTTCCTTGGTCTTCTCCTCTATCCTGAGGTTCTAGGGAAATTCTCAATTTTTGGGGGTACATCATGTCAATAGTCTGGTTCTAAAGGGGACTACACAGTGTCTGTTTAGAATAGCTTAATTCCTGTGAGGAGGTTTATACTTATGTGTGGGGGAATCCTGAAACAGGGATATACCCATTCATAAGAGGACAGCACAGACTGCTTTGTGGGGAGCTGGGCRGAGTGAATCAGGCTGTKCTGGGTAGTTCTCTATGGAGGATGAGCAAGCAGACACACAGATGTTCTGTTGTGGTCTGCCTCTGGTCCAGGTCTAGGCTAGAAACTGTATCAAAGATTCTTGCTAAGTTACTTATATGCATGAAGCTCTACCATTCTTAGCAGAGGGTCAGGTTGGTAGATATAACAGTTGTAGATCAGAATTTAGAAAGAAAGCAAACAGCACATTGTTTAGCATAGTCTGGAGATCATGAGTTCGTTTTCCCACTCCTTGGTTTAAATGCACTAGCTAGAAGGTAATAGAGAGTTCAGAATGGAAAACCTGCCCTTGACCTAGCAGAGTAGGAAAATAACTTCATTGATTTATGGGTTGTTCCAGAATCATCAAGTGTTAACTGTGGAAAATATTTGACTTGCTCTGAGTAATGTTGGCTATCATCCTTCCCTTGGCACATGTACCTTGAACAACCCAGAATTTCACCATCTGTCACCCCAGAATTCCTTACAATTTTAATGTGTGAAAAGGGTMCCAGGAAAGGAGTGTTCAAACTTCAAGATGAGAAATAATAGAAATTTAAATACCAAGTGAGCAATGGAAGGATAGTCTCTGTGATAGATAAAGACTTGAAATTTAATAACAATAGTAAATAAATAAGAAAATAGTAGAAATTCTGAGTGCGACATAGGTGGGATAAATCCCRGGAGAAAAGTTGGAATTGTTTTTAATAAAGATAATAAATGCGACCCATAAGCACTTTGGACTTTGCCCCACATTGGATGACAGCAATATTTGAAGAAATACGTGAAAGAGAAAGGATAACATTGCTTTTTCGAATGTGTTCCTCATGAAAAGATGAAAAGCAGAAAGGAAATGCAGAAGTGTCAGGGCCTCTGGGCTGCCGGACCACCCTGAAGCACCACTGGTTTAGTTTATATGATGAAAGCTCAAGGTTCTGAATGGAGCAGAGCAAATTAAAGGCTCTTCTCTGCGTCTGGGCTTCTGGGTGTTCACCTGTGAATGCTCGCTCTGTTCTCATGCCTGCTTATGTATGGCCCCGGGGCTCCAAGAATCCTGACTGCTCAGGAATTCTACTTTACATAAAAAGTGTCTCTACCCAGCAGCTGGCCTGGTGTGGAGGTTGGCGATGTAGGTTTTGGTGAGGGTAGCGACATAGGGGGTGGGCGAATGGGTGGATACAGGGGTTGGGGATGGAGAGTTGTTCCTCACACTTGACCACTGGCCCTCTCCTCTGTGTGACAGGGTATAAAGTTGAGCTAGTCTCTCCTTCAGACAGCAGAAAATACACAAATAGATAAATATGGGTCCAATTGGAAGGAGACAAATTTTATCAAGAGACAATTCTCCATATAATGGGGAGCAAAAAAAAAA
>BDUI01008299.1:22608-34220 GCA_002335545.1 Apodemus speciosus
CTGCCTCTGCCTCCCAAGTGCTGGGATTACAGGCGTGCGCCACCACACCCGGCCTGGTAGGAATTTTTAGACTCACACTTCAGACTCCATTTTTTCTAAGACACATCATGGGTTGATGGGATGTTTGAAATTTCAAATTTCCCCATAGGCCCATGTGTTTGAGCCCTTGGTCTCCAGCTGGTGCTGATGCTTAAGAAGATTGTGGAACCTTTAGAAGGTAGGCCCTTGCTAGAAGAACTGGGTCACTGGATGTGTGTCTTGAGGATTTATAGCTCAGCCCCACTTCCTGTTCACTCTGCTTCTTGACTAGTCTATTGGTATGAGTAGCAGCCTTCATCTGCTGCCGCCATGCTTTCCCTGTCGTGATGGACTGTACCCCCTCATAGTTTAATCTGAAATAAACTCTTCCTCCCTTGAGTTTTTCATGTCATGTATTTTGTTACTGTGAGGAGAAATGCTGATATATTTATGTATACTATTGTCCGGACTGGCAACCACGGTTCATGAATTAAATCTAGCATTGCATTTGAATTTATGTGGCTAGAGATCTGAGAATGGTTTTTATATTTCAGAATGATTGAAAAAAATCACAATAGTATTTCATAAGACATATAGAAGCACAGCTTAGTAGTGTCATAAGTTTGTCCAAATCAGTTATACCCATTCACTGGCCTGGACCCTATAGTTGTTTTCCACTACAATTTCAAAGATGTCCTTCTGACGGTGTCCTTTGCTTTACAAAACTTTGTAATTTTATGAGGTCCCATTTGTCAATTCTTGATCTTAGAGCATAAGCTATTGGTGTTCTGTTCAGGAACTTTCCCCCTGTGCCCATGTCCTCAAGGGTCTTCTCAGTTTCTTTTCTATTAGTTTCAGTGTGTCTGGTTTTATGTGGAGGTCCTTGATCCACTTGGACTTGAGTTTAGTACAAGGAGATAAGAATTGATCGATTTGCATTTCTCTGCATGATAGCCACCAGCTAAACTAGCACAATTTGGTGAAAATGCTATCTTTTTTTCCACTGGATGGTTTTAGCTCCTTTGTCAAATATCAAGTGACCATAGGTGTATGGGTTCATTTCTGGGTCTTCAATTCTATTCCATTGATCTACCTGCCTGTCACTGTACCAATACCATGCAGTTTTTTTTAACATCGTTACTCTGTAGTACTGCTTGAGGTCTGGGATAGCAATTCCCTCAGAAGTTCTTTAACTGTTAAGAATAGTTTTATCAATCCTGGTCTTTTTTGTTATTCGAGATTAGTTTGAGAATTGCTCTTTCTAACTCTATGAAGAATTGAGTTGGAATTTTGATGGGGATTGCATTGAATCTGCAGATTGCTTTTAGCAAGATGGCCATTTTTATTATATTAAACCTGCCAATCCATGAACATGGGAGATCTTTCCATCTTCTGAGACTTTAATTTCTTCCTTCAGAGACTTGAAGTTCTTTTCATACAGATCTTTCACTTGCCTGGTTAGTCACATCAAGGTACTTTGTATTATTTGTGACTATTGTGAAGGGTGTCATTTCCCTAATTTCTTTGTCAGCCTTTTTATCCTTTGAGTATAGGAAGGCTACTGATTTGCTTAAGTTAATTTTTTATCTGCCCACTTTGCTGAAGTTGTTTATCAGGTTTGGGAGTTCTCTGGTGGAATTTTTGGGGTTGCTTAAGTATACTATCATATCATCTGCAAATAGTGATACTTTGACTTCTTCCTTTCCAATTTGTATCCCTTTGACCTCCTTTTGTTGTCTAATTGCTCTGGCTAGGACTCCAAGTACTATATGTTGAACTTCTTTATCTCAGCATTTAGGAGATTTTCCAGATTTGATTCCAAAACAGATAGATGTCAAGTGAACTCCTCTACCTTGTTGTCTTACAACATAGATTATTCAATATTCCTCAAACTGTGACCCCCTATCCTATAATAATGCCTTTGACTACAGTGCTCACCAGCCCACATCTCTACCCATCAAAATCTTCAAACCTGATAGTGTGGTAGAATGCCCTTTCTTTCACAACCAGGACAGACACTAGGATCTCTCTTCCTCTGCAACATTAGACCTCATGTTTATAGAGTGAGAGGACTTTCTTGCTTCAATGTACCTGCCCTTGCTTGGCTCTTTGGTAGCTATAGGGTAATAGGGGCATTCTGAAAATACATGAAGAGAAACAAGGAACTATATAATTTATTCCTCAAACACATCCATTTATCAAGCATTAGTTAAGCACCTATCATGAGATGGGCACTGTGGTCAGAAGTATATATTTTTGTATCTCTCTTATTATTCCACCAGTTTGGTTAGGTGGATTATTATGAGTTTCATTAAACACAGGGGGAAACCTGGGCTCTGCAGGATGGAAATGTGCCTAAGAACATGTAGCTGTTTGTGTCTCGATCATGAAACAAAATCTATTGTCTTTTCCTTGAATATCATCAACCCAATATAAATATCCTCTCATTGAAGAGCTAAGAGATTTAAAATGGCTTTAATATTATGGCAAATTAATTGCTGTGTTAATCACTGCTTTCCCATACACAGTATTGGGTAGCTGGAACCTAGAAGAAAAGAACCAGAAGCTTTTCAGGCATCACAGACACTATATTAAATTACAGAAAGAAAAAACAAAACAAAACAACTACAACAACAAAAACAAAGGGAAAAAGTATCCTGTAACAAGTATTGTAATGAAGATGAATGGAGTGGTACCATTGAGAGTACCTGAGAGAAAGCTATGTTTGGCATACAATTAAGGCAGGGTTCTTTGAGCAATAGACACTGAACTGAAGCATAATAGATGAGAGTAAAATTTTCATCATAAGCCAAGAAGAAAGCTTTCCAAGCAGATGCACGGCTCTGGCAATAAATTTGAAGTACATGGTACAGTCAGTCTCATCACAGAACAAAGGATAGCAGTGTGGCCAAGCAGGATGGGGCAGAGGACAGGTAAGGTCATGATGCAAACCTGGTGCCAAGTTGCTCTGCTTTGAGAAGCAGTCTTTCACAAGTGCCAACATTTGTGGGTGATAAGCATGCTATAAAATAACAGACTGGCTCAGATATATTCTTATGTGATTTATCAATTATGGTTTTATGGATTCTACAAATAAAAATAATGCATATACAGAAATAGCTCAAGTAGGAATGAGAACATACCTCATAATCATGCTAATTCTACCATGAAACATGTGACTACCCACACCAAGTGTGACAGTGGAGTATAGGGAACTTCATGTTCATTCTTCACAGTTATGACTGACAAGGAACTGTCAGGTAGTGGTTACCCAAATAAGTTACAAAACTGTGCTTCACAAAGCTTTGTGTAGTTCAACGTTGTAGAGGAATCACGAACTGGTATCAGACCTTTCCATGTCTTTCTCTCTTCTTCCACCTTTTTCTTTCAGAGTGTTTCCCATATAATTTCCTTAGATCCACATTTCCGAGGGAATTAGCTGTTTCAGCTTCCTCTGTTCACTATACATATTGCAGCTGTCTCCTCGAGTTATGTATCTCACTGCCCTAAATAGCTCTGAGTCCTTGAGAGTAGCAAACATCTCTCACTAATCCCACAACAGAGCTTGATGCAAAATACCACTGAAGACTAGTTTGTCAAGTCAAATTATACTACCTTTCACCCAGCCCTCCTTTCCTTGTGTACAATTCTTCAAAAGGTTCCTATGTCTTCTCTCCCGGAAAAAAAAAAAAAAAAAAAAAAAGACTGTCACAATCTATTTACAAACTCAAGAAACTTCCCTCAAGAAATACATATTTCTCACTCAATTTCCAACCCCACATGAGTCATCAGGACATTCTATTCCTCATGGTTATTTAGGGACCCTCATTGCCCTCCATTACTTTGGAGTCCTGGGCTATGCTATTTTTCACTAGGCAGGGCAAAGGAACACAATAACTTCTTGCCCCATGTGTGGCAGGTCTGGGAGTGATGGTTACTAGTCTGTCCACTTCATACCAATTGAGTCAGACTTGTACCTAAAGATGATTTTTAAAAAGTCCATTCAAGTATAAAATCAGAAAGTGGTAGAAAAGGTTGACTCAGTAGCCTGTTCATCCCATCCTGGCCTATCTGCACAATGATTGGGAGGGGAGGGGCATGTTTATTTTCTGCTTAAGAAATCCAGACACTTTCAAATATCTTATAAACAACCATATTCAGGGATTAAAATGCCAAATTGTCATGAAGACCCCCCCCCAGTGACTCTTCACATCAGGACCTGAAATACAGACAAATCCTAAAAGTATTTCATGATTAGCAAGCCCTACGACACTTTCTCATTCTTTGACAATATTTCTTTAGAGCATTTTCCCTCATTGATATAGATATATAGAAATAGATGTGTGATATATAGAGAAGTAGGTATGTAGGTAAATAGGTGATAGGATAGATAGATACATAGATAGATAGATAGATAGATAGATAGATAGATAGATAGATAGATAGATAGATAGATAGATATTTTTGCCAAAGCCCTTTAGATAGCTGGCTTCATATTGGTAAGACTTGAAGGCAAGGAACAATAATAATCTGACACAGGAGGCTTTTCCCATTCCAAGGAATACAACATGTGAAACCCCAGCAGGGTATCGTAATTCACAGAAAAGGCAAAACCAAAGATGCCCCCTCTTGCTTATTCCCATACAATTTTGTTGTAATTGTCAAATGAGGAACTCTACCAACTTGGGTGGGGTTTTTAACATGATTGGCCTAGCTGAAACACATAAGGAAGTGAAAGCCAAATAAAGGAAGAGAACATTGGTATTAGGTACAAAACCTACACTATCATAAATGGTTTGGGTTGTTTTGCTTGCTGTTTTGTTTTGTTTTGTTTTTTAATTATGAGAATTTCTGCTCTAAACAGTAAATCTCGTCCAATTTAATAAATAGCTCTGCTCAGATCTGCTATGGAGGTAATTGGCTGCATGTCCAGCTGTTAGGGCTCTGTTGAATCCATTGTTATGCTCCTAGCCACTAACTAAGTGGGGTTATGGAGACTGTAGTTCAGGCTAGTCTCTATGATGTAGAGTTGCTTTAATGGGTAATTCTATCATGAGTAGTCCTGGTAATTTAGTTGAATACTAAAGAATAGTATGAATCTCTTTCTACCTAATTTCCTTTCTTCTTCCTCTCCTTGCACAGCTGRGAGGCCTTCATGGGGTCTGAAGACTGTCTCTGCCTTCTCTTACTTCCTCCCTATTTTCCTTCACAGGTGTTTCCTCAAACAAATCTTCTCTTGTGTGTTTCTCAGAGAAGCCAAACTTGTACCTTCTAGTCAGATTTTCAAGTGGCCAGAAAAGAAAGCTTTTGGGGACCTCTTCCTACACTTAGTGTGAATTTTATTCAGAGAGTTGCAAAGCACTGATCAGAGAAGATTAAATGTTCTCCTCACACACAGAACATTTTACTTTTGTGGGCTGGGAGGGTAGGGGATTCAACTTATACACCAGAGAAACTGTAATCATTGAAAGAAAACAAAATTATTTCTTCTTTTACAACTCAAGATCTATCTAAATGGTATGGATAGACATTAGCTCATTGTAGAGATCAGAGCTGAAGTCCACAATGATGAAGTAACTTGCTTTGAAGAGCCAAGTTTTAGCAAACAGAAATGGTAAATAATAGTAGGGCCCCACTCCTGGTCTTAGAAGTTCTTCACTCTCTTACATAATACTGTATTTCACATCTGAGACAGAATCAATCCAGGCATGACCTGAGAAGTCAATTCAGTTCAAAGAAACTTTCTTCAGTACGAATGAAGAAATGTCCATTGTGTGGTAATTTTCAAGCAACCCTTAATTGGGAGTCAATGTCATTTTAAAGACATGAGGTCTCATCAAGTCTTCCATATAATTCAAGGATCAAGGACCGTATGAAGAATCAAGAAGGTTCTTTGCAATGTAAGATGAATGTTCAGATGAACTGACATTGGGATATCACATGGCATACTCTGCCTTCCAAAGTCAACTTCAGCTGTCTTTGCAAAACATACCTATTTCAGTGACTAGATAACTATTGCATCACCTGAGAGTGTTACAGTTATTTTACTTAGCCTTCAATATGTGCCAGACACAACCCTTAATCATTACCCAACATTACAAATGAAGAAACTAAGGCTCAGAAACATTAGGTAACTTGTCCACTGGGTCATATTAATAAGTGATGAAGAACATATCAAACYCAGATCAGACATTTTCTAGAAGACTTTCTCCTTTTTATGATAATTGCTAACATGAGTATGAAAATCCTTGCCTTGTTCTCACAGCAGGGAGATTAAAATTGGCTGGGGAAATGGGCCAGTCAGTAAAGTGTTTGCCTTGAAAACCTAAGTATCTGAATACCATTCCCAGAAACTCATTTAAAACAGCTATTTGGGGAAGCTGACTTGCCTTCCTCTATCCTGGCTTGTGTCTGGCTTGAGCTTGTACAAGTCTTGTGCATGCTCAATAGACTGTGAATTCATATGTCCATCTGTACTCCTGTGTCTGGAAGGTGTAAATGTTCTCTCTCTCCCTTCCTCCCCCTTTCTCCCTTCCTCCCCCTCTCTCCTTTCCTCCCCCTCCCCCTCCCCCTCCCTCTCTCTTTCTCTCTCTCAGAGGAAATATCAATTTTCTTCAATGGAATTTACCAGGTATGTCAACCACACTTCAAAGCAAGCTCCATACTCAAAATAGTTGGTCATAACAAATCAGACTCCATTTTGTTAAGAGAAAGAATGAATATGAAATTGAATAAGTAAAGAGATTAAGAGGAGCAGGAGCAGGCTCCAGGAGCAGGTGGGAGAGAGCAAAGAATACAATGAAAATACATTGTACACAAGTCTAAAGAATAAGTAAAAACACAGATGATAAGAGCTATTTTAAAAAAGCGTATTTGTCAAAACAAACACAAAAAGAGCAGTTTGAGCTGGATAAGAAACATACACCAGTGTTGATGGATTTGTTAAAATGACCGGATCTGGCATCACATGGAAGAAAAGCCTCTGCACATGCCTATGAAGGATTATTTGGGTAAGCTTCTGGTTATATTCATAAGCAATTATATAGTTTAAGATAATTGAGGTGAGAAGGCCCACTCTGAATGAGAGTTGCACCATTTCATGAGCTAGTATCTTGAATTGTATAGAAAAAGGAGAACTCTACCTATATATAAGTATTCATTGCCTGCAGTGCTTTATCACACATTCCTTCCAAACAGCACAGCCTATGCAAGAAGAATGTTAATAAAGAAATTGTACTCTGCCTCATGACACTCTAGTGATATTAGCCAACCAGTCTTCTCCCTCCTTCCTGCCTTCTCCACCCCATCACTAGTTATTGCTCATCTCTGAGACCAACAGAAAGAGATAGCCAGTGAGTAGAGCAGAGCCACATGCCAAGGTGAGAAGTAGTATAGATTCATGTTACTGGAAATCTCTGCCTCTGCTACCTTTCCTCCAGTTGCATTCCCAAGGGTTTCCCCATCAATGCATCTATTTTGAGAACAATGCTAGTACCATTTAAGGCATCATCTGACAGAGAACTAACTAGATTTAAATCCTAATTCAAATGATCAATAGCTGCCTTTTCCTAATTTACGGGATGGCGATAATTATACACATTCCACAGATAACATTGTACCTCTGAAATGAAATAACATTCAGAAAGTGCCACTCGATGCTTGGTGTATTTCAATCATTCAATAAAGTATAGTGCCCTTTACACAGATTTTAGAGAAAAAAAAAGGGGGGGAAATGACTCCTCCCCTCCCCCCCCGCCCTTTTCTTCTGCTAAGGAACTAATCAGGATGTAATTTTCTACTGAGACTCTTTGAAGGTCTTACTGTCTTCCCTCACAGAGTTTCTCTCTAGCTGGTGTCTATAATGATTTCTTATTGCTCTTGATAGTGGAAACAATTTGGGAGGCACAGAAGAGAAAGCCCATCAAATGTGCTACCTTTCCAAGCACAAGGGATTGAAGACCTTCCTTGGGAACACAATGTTTGCATAGTGAGCATCTTGGGGGCTGGAGGAAGTACAAAGATGGAGAGAAAATACGACGTGACCTTGGGTAAACAATGGGGCACCTATGTGGCAGCTGATCTCAGAGAGCTTAAATCATCTTTTTGAGGTCACAGTCAAAGCTGYCACTCAAGACCAAGGTCACCTCTACTACATTTTATAGCTTGCTTTATGCTAGAGCACTTATGGGGACAATAGTGACATTAATGATTTTAAGATGAAGAGCTTAATGTTTCTAGAACTGCACCTGAAAATTTCCCTAGCTGCTTTCTCTCTCTCCCTAAGTCCTCTCTTTATCTTCCATACTCCAAACCCCAACAGAGCAGCCAAGTTATGGCTCTATCTCCTCTGATTCTGCATCATCTTATCAGAAGTTATGGATTTCTGCCAAGTTTTTTTTTCATGATTCAAAGATCTCTGAGGTCTACATGACTCACTCTGGGGCAACACAAAGGAACTCCAGCACAGAGTTGGAGGCCAACACTGGTTACGGGTTAGATTAGTTTGGCCAAGTCACTTAACCTCAGGAAGTTTTCTTGACTAAAATGTCTGTCCTACATTCACAGAAGGTAACTGCCATGTCACCACTTCCTAATTCCTTTCCCATCACAACCTTTCTGRAGAAAGACTTCCTCCTCTTCTCCTAGTCCTTCCCCTCACTGCCCCTGTGCCCCTACTCCATCCTGATTTTCTTTTAAAAGGGGGAGGTTTCCCATGGATATCAACCAAACACAACATATCAAGTTATATTAAAATTATACACCTTCCCTCATATTAAGGTTGGATGAGGCAACCCAGTAGCAGGATAAGAGTACTATAAGTAGCAAAAAGAGTCGGAGAAATCCCCTGCTCACCTTGTTAGGAGTTCCACAAAAAGACCAAACTACACACTGTGATTATGTGTGCAGAGGACCCAGCTTAGACCCATATAGGCTCCCTGCTTAGTAACTCAATCTGTGTGCCTCTTTGAGCACAGGTTAGTTGATTCTGTGAGTTTTCATGTGGTGTTCTTGACCTTTTTTGGCTCCGGCAATCCTCCTCCCCCTCCCGCCCTACCTCTTCTGCAGGGTTCCCAAGCTCTACCTAATATTAGGCTGTGGTTTTCTAAATCTGTTTCCATTGATTGTTAGATGAAGCCTCTGTAATGACAACTGGGCTGGGCACCAATCTATGAGAAGAGCAAATAATCATTAGGAATCATTTCAGTGTGTGTGTGTGTGTGTGTGTGTGTGTGTGTGTGTGTGTGTGTGTGTGTGTGCCAGTTGTGCTTTGTTCTATCCTAGGTCTCTGGGCAATCCAGACTCCAAACTCAGGTTCCTGGCCCTCCAGGCAGTGTCATGGATGGGATCCCTCTTGTGGCATGCATCTCAAACTGGACTATTGACTGCTTAACACATTCCTACAATTTCTGCTCTACCTTTTCTGTGGCATATCTTGTAAGCAGGACAAATTGAAAGTCAAAGGTTATATGGCTGGGTTGGTGTCACAATCCCTCCACTGGACATCTTGCCTGGTTACAGGAGGTGTCCAGTTCACAGTCTCAAGTTTATAGGAGTGTCATTCACTTCATACCTGAGCAATCTTGTAACTTTAGCTCAAGTTGGGTAGTTTCACAATTAAATGGAAGGGTGGTCCCTTCCATTGGATATGAGCCCAAAGGTAATAATTCTGCAAGGAACAGAAAAATTCCAGTCTGTGTGTCCTTCAGCATTGTTCCCAATACTTACTAAGTGTACTATGTTTGTGAGTCGTTGAAACCCAATGGGTCCTTGGCTATGAGGAAAACCTGCAAACCTGGAAGCTACCTGAGTTCCTGAGACTAAAAAGAGATTTCAAGCAAATTAATAAATTTGACAATGGCAATGAGTTAAATATTCCTAATCTCTGAGATGACTGTCTGTAAGGAAAAAATTGGGGATGTGGCATCCAAAACTCAAAATTGGGAACTAGGCACTGCCAGTTTCTGGCTGAACACCTCAAGCAAAGTCAGTGTGGTTGCCACAGCAGTTTCCTCGTCTATTCAGTAGGGCGCAGTCATATTCACTTCAAAGCAAATGAGCTGTCAGCCTGTTTAGTGAGCCAGTTGTGAGAACCCAAGCAGCTACTTAAATATTTGTGTCCTTTGCTGAGCCAGGCCACAAAGGTGCCACTGCTGATAACCTGAGACCAACCAAATGCTCCTTGTCCTTTGCGCTGCTGCTGSATTCAGTTGCATAATGAGCCCTCATTTCTGAGAAAGGCCAGGTCAAACCATTCAGGCTGTACTTCCAGCATCAGCCCACCCTCCATTCCAGGGAATGTCATTGGCCTGTGTCTCTAACAGCACAGCATTCCAAGAGAATCCTGTTTAACGAAAGTTGGATAGAACTGCTGATAGCTGGAATGACGAAGCTCACTGACTACRGATTTTGAGACTTGGGCAATGTGTGTCACCCTCCTCTTGCTCTGAGAGGTCGGTTTCATCAGTTATTGGTTTTGTCTTGATAGAACTCAGAAAATCCCACAGGAATGAACCACGGGTTGTTTTTATCATTTTGTTCCATTTCTCCTGTTTGCTTAGCAACCCTGGTAAATAGCTTTGGGCAAACAGAAAGCTTTTAATTCTACTGAGTCCTTACCTGGGACACTTTGGTTGCAGGAGAAATTGAAAAGGGCACCTTTGATTTAGACTTTTATTATAAGTAAAGCTTCTTTAACATTCCTATAACAATAGGATAAAATAACCACAGCTTTTGCTATAATAATAAAGAAATTAAAGAGTTTCTAACAGCTAACTGTTTATTCACTCAACAAGTRTGGGCTGAATACTCATCAGTCAGTGGACATAGTTCTTAGCTGAATATATAACAGAGATTAAAGTAAAATCCTTTTTTTATATAGAACAGTCAAAATAGAACCTTATTCCTCTTGTCCATGGGGAATGGGTCCAGATATCCATCTGGAATGGAAACATTCTAGATAACACAAATACCTGATTGCCTAGTATTTGTCCAGTGAACACTGGCTCTATTTCAAATGTTTAAAGATACATTTGTTGCTGTAAAAGTACAGAAAGAACAAGACTTTAAAAAGGCATACATGTACTTGTTTATTTTTTTATTTACTATGTCAAGAAGAATTAGGACTCTTATAGTGATCAAATAAATAATGGCTTATCTAATTCTTTTAAATGCTGCATTACATTAGATACTCCTGTATTTATTCATTCACTTCTTCAGTCAACAATTGTCCATATGAGCCTTCTATGTGTTAGGTACTAACACTACAGAAATCAAGAAACCCATCTCTTTGCCCTTCTAGACCTGTCATCCTCCTAGAACCAGATAATACCAGTGAAATGATCAGTTCTAGGAAGTGAGAATGATGAATAGAGAAGAAGTGCAAATCTTTTTTTAAAAAGAAATTTTTATTTATTTCATATAAATGTGTGCACTGCAGCTGTCTTCAGGTGCACCAGAAGGTGGCATAAGATCCTATTACAGACGGTTGTGAGCCACCATGTGATGACTGGGAATTGAATTTGGGACCTCTCGGAAAGCAGTCAGTGCTCTTAACCAATGGGCCATCTCTCCAGCCCCAGCAATGCAAACCTTAA
>BDUI01008305.1:60693-71400 GCA_002335545.1 Apodemus speciosus
AGAAAAATGTGTTTTATTATGGTTGGTCTTTGACCTCCCTTGGAAAAATGTCAATTAACCACAAAGAAGTCACAATTCAAAGGTTGAAAACATGGGCAATGTTCAAATAAATTAAGGAGGAAGCATGGTAGAAATTCACCAATAGCCGGGCGGTGGTGGTGCATGCCTTTAATCCCAGCACTTGGGAGGCAGAGGTAGGCGGATTTCTGAGTTCGAGGCCTTGGTCTACAGAGCGAGTTCCAGGACAGCCAGGGCTACACAGAGAAACCCTGTCTCGGGGAAAAAATAAAAGAAAGAAATTCACCAATAGATGCCTGGGGTAATAATATGTATCCACAGGGATAAAATGAACCATTTCAGGGCAAGCCCTTGGAATGATTCCTTCTTTATATCAAATCTGCTAAAATAATATCACTGTTAAAATATCTTTCTGAACATACATACTTCTGCATCTTGGCATTGTTCCAGGCTGTTCTCGGGTTCCCAATCAGTAATCAATGTGAATACAGTGAGACTATTTGAGCCTTGCTGTTATGGATTTAATCTCTGGACATGACTAGTGTAGGTTCCCATGAAAGAAAGAATGTGTGATGAGGGACTCCTGTCATACATACCACAACATATGCATACACATATATGCACACATAAATATGTATGTTTTTGTATGAATAAAAACATAAGAATTATTTCTGTACATCAAGATACTACTACTAAAGAAAGTTGTCATGACCATGAATCAGCAATATTCAGTGCTCTTTATGTATTTTATTGATCTTAGAATTCTCTCATTTGAAATAATTCTGTTGGCATTTTACAGGGATATGAAGGGTCGCTTTCAATGTTCCTGCCTCAGAAGTTTTTGATCAACACAGGGGAAAAAGTACATGATAGAGTACCATGGAAAATCATATAAAATTAATGAGAACTAATTAGGAAAATATTGATTTCCTAGGAACAATAAAAAAGTAAACTTTCAATATCATAACACTTGGCCAGGGAATAAGCAAGTGCAGAAACCCAGTCCCTCAGTGTTCCTTCTATCACTGTCTGAGGATGAAACAGATGCAGTACTGAATTAAAAAATTCCTTCAGAAAATCCCACAATAAACTTGCACAGAAAATAGTGTAGAATACAGAAAGAAAGGAATGAGGTACAGTCATCACACAAAGCTGACTTTACCTGGATCCAAAAGCAACTCACCATAAAAATATGCACAAAGAAAATAATAACAGTAGAGGTGCACCAGGGAAAATTTAAAAAGTTTCTAATAATTGCAGAAAGTAAATACAGCTTGATTTCATGCCAGAGATTAAAAACTATTTGAACAAGAACAAACCAAACATCTCAAGGGACAAACTACGTACAATCAGTGAAAGAATGCTCACGACCATGTCAATATATCTATGAAAGGGCTAAGGCAAAGTATATCACAGTAGACCACTATGAAAGATCTGAAGAATGTGAAACAGAAGGAACATCACTGAGTCTAATGAAGATAATACCCAACATCCTAAACCTATCATTACACAAACTGAAGACCACTATCATAATTCTATTCTACTTAGAAGAGAGACAAGGATGTGAAAAGCCTCCACACTAACTTATCACAGTGCAGCAGTGCTAACAGAGAGCATGTAAAGTTTAGAGTATTTTCAATGTTCAAGTAAGTATATGAGGAAGCCAAGTATTCTTACATTACAAGAAAYAAAATTCTTCAATTCAAAAGCTACAAATATCCAAAGAGAATAATCCAATCTGATAAGACACTTAATAAGATATTGGAAGTCAACAGGAATGAATCTAGAAGATAATCACACTGAGTGAAATAAGCTCTAAACAGATCTATTTTTGCATGATATTATTTATATTTCAATTCTAAATAAATTGCACTCAAAAGAGCATGGTGTAAAATGGAGGATGGAAGATACTGAAGGTGGGTGTGAAAAGACTGGGGAGATCTTTCTTCTTAATAATAAAAGTTGTGAGTATTGTTATCTCTAAATCCCTTCTCTGAAAYTGGTCTCAGGTATCTTTTTGTTGTCTTATTCTATACACTGTATACCTACAAGGCACTGCCTTTTCTCTATTGTTACCCCCAGAGAATATCTGAAGGCCCTGTCCCATAATTTTTGGTCTGCAATACGATGGGGACTTGCCTTATAATGGCTAGAGCCTTATGCTTGAGCTTTTCATAAATACATCCATGATAACTGCGATCTCATCATATATTCACATTTTGAGTGATGGGCATCCTATATACATCTCCATGTTAATGCTCTTAAATGATCAAAACAGGGTTCGATCTTGTGAATGAATGAGAAAAGGTGGGACAATGTCAAAAACTTACTTAGATAATAAACTGATGAAAATATGCACAGAAGAATAAGGCATACATTTTTCATGAGGTCATAGAAAATAAGACATTTCTTGCGAAGAATAATTAAATCAAGAAACTATGAACTTATTTGAAATGTAAGTAAAGAATATATCTAATAAAAAACAAAACAACAAGAAAAAAGCAAAATAGGAAATATTCCTCATGTACAACAGAGTGAAGCTCTATCCCACACATGGAATGGAGAACAATATGAACCATATTTTACCATTCACAATGCCAGCAACCCTTCTAGATTACAAATCCTAAGAAAAACAACCTCACAAAGAACAGAATTTCATTGACCAATGATCAAAGAAGTTCACAATAAAATCCTTGGTAAAAGTCAGAATAGATGAAACAGATATCTACATTCTGAAGGGTACTATTTGTGAATCTATTTTCAGATTCGGGAAGAAGAAATTTTGCAGAACTAAACTGACCAAATATTAGGTAGGGACATTTGAACATATTCCAACTTTGGGTGTGGTTCAGCCCCAGGCACACACCGTTAATTGCTATGGTTGGAATACAAGAATGCCCTTAGTTCTCACTTTAATCCCAAACAACAAAAGGACAGTTACTAAGTAGAAGGAGGCACCCATGTTTGAAAGTGATGTTCGCTTGAATGGCAGAAACTACGAAATGCAAGAGAATGATCTTAAAAAACAGGATATGTGAAACTCTCCTGAGATGAGAGAGGAAATGGAAGCTACTTAAGTGAGAGAAAGACAGTACGGGAAGAAGAGAATAGAGTCAAGGAATAGGTAGAGTGCATGGACAGTGGTACAGTACAGTTGAGGGAACAGATCAACAGAGAGGGAGAAGGAAATCCTTATACTTGGAGTGATTTTATATAGTCAGATTGAAGAGAGAACATAATAGTCACAGGTAAGGACAGAATGAACAAGAGAAAGTGAAGGGCCAGAAGATTTTAAAAGATTGGTACAGTTAATTTAAGGYCAGCAGAGCATTTCAGTGTCTCAGAGAAGAACCAGATAGAATGAGTCAGCTGGGAGTGGAGTTTGAGTGGGAACACCGGAGTAGAACCAGCTTGTTAAGTGTTAAGAGTGAACGAGAAGGGGAGCTTATTCAGCAGGAAATTTCACAGGCTAAAAACACATTAGGTCTAGATAGTATTGTATAAAGGCTAGAGTATTACAGGCCCAGGCCTAGGTAAATGGACAAAGGCAATAAGCCTCCAAGACAATAATTACAATAGGATAAGTTGAAAAAAACCTTTTACATCCCTATGGAAAATCTAACACTGCTCAGTATAAAAACGTTCTAGAATGTAAGCAAAGAAGAAACATACCTCAGAATACTAAGGAAGGAGTCTTGAAAATAAACCAAACAGTACAGAAAAGGTCAAAAGTAATTATTCCACTATAAGAACTAATTCAAAGCACTGCATCATTAGAACACAATTCAAGGATTAAATATCATTTAGACTGGACAGAATATGTGATTCAGAAAGCACATGCATCTTCTGGAGAAAAGCAACTCAGCTCAGATCATTCACTCTGTCAACAAATATCATGCATGGACTCTCTGGTTTTCACATTCATAGTGTCAAAACTGCTTGGCAGTCTGAGGCAGGGAGCAGATTTATCCATGGTCATACCCAGATTTGCATCCTGTGTGCTTCAATCTCAATTTGCCAGGCAATGCATGACCACTAGTTTCATGGTGGCAAGACTCTATGTGGGTAATATCAGATTTCCTTGTTCTAGCTGAGCCCAGCTCCACAGGAAAAATAAATACATAGATAAACTGAGAATCTGGCTAAATTCCAATAAGGAAGGTCACAGGCCCTAGGAGTGAATCCACTACTGATATTTGCTTCATGTGTAAATGGCCCTTGTCACACCTATGTCCTGGTGCTGATTTCAGTCTTTGCTTTCAATGGGCAACTGATAATTCAGAGCCTCAATACTAATCAAATATTGATGTCAACTGACTGCTGACTGCACTGCCTACCAAGGGAAACCCATATCATCACATCTCATATTATTCTCATTGAAATTTTCCAGAATCATTAATGAAATAGAATCTGGAATAACCAAATTCATGTCTTCTTTCTACTGAGAGGTGAGCCCCACCCCGCCCCTTGTTAAATCCCTGAGAGACCTGAACTTAATTGTCCTTGGAGACTGGCTCAGGCTAGATGGTACCACTCCCCTTGTTCTTGTTCTGAGCTCAGAACATCCCCTGCCATTTTAACCTGATCTTTTATGAGATCCTCTTTGGTACCCCAACTCCTTTTTTGTACACTGGACCCTCCCAGAAGGTACCCTACAACATGAGATTGGGCCCAAACTGTCTGCCTTAAATGTTCCAAGGATGCCAGAGGCTCCTCACTGCTTCCAGACTGGTGCCTGGATCTATGTAAGGAGGCTTCAGGGACAGTGGCTAGAACCATGATGGACAGGATGCTTCCAGGCAATGCTAGCCACTCCCACAGGCCTCAAGGTGGACAGTCTTGTGGCCTGGCTGCATGCTTCGCAGGTAAACTTGCAGAAGCCCTGCTCACCAGACCCCTGCTGAATGGTACAGAAGATAGACAATCTGCTCAAGATCAAGATCACTTGACCTCGATCATGACTGCCTGAAGGTACCCTTGGATTCTGGTTCCTTTTCCCCATCCTATGTGCCCATTCTCCAAACCTGTTACAGCACTCACTGTGCTCTTTCTGTTGCAGTTGAGGATGGCTGGGGCAGCCACCAGGACTTCCACTCTGGTCTTACAGGGGAAAGTTATGACAGTCTGAGGGCAGCCATTGATTTAGATATAGGACCTAGAAACTTCCATAAGTAACCTTCAATAATCACTGACTTCATTATCAGAAGTACTGCAGGATAGGAGGGCTATATGCTGCCTTAGATGAGGAGGATTGCTCTTCTATAGATGATTCGGGGTTGTTAACCTTGTTAGGGCCAGCTATAGTTGACTTTTGGCCCCTACATTTTGAACTGCTTAGTCACTATTGTTAAGAAACACTTAGGCTCAGTACAGCTAATGATCGTCGATGAGAGATACAAAGAACTAGATACAGAAGATCAGGAGTAAAAGCTATCAGAATACCAGCAATTGCTTCAGGATTGAAACATGCACACACAAAAAGGGGGGACTGAAAGTGTTAACTCAGGAACTTTGGAAAGGTCATGGAACACTTGCCCCTCCCAGAAGGGCAATTGTTCCCCATCCCATAAGAGAGAGGCTAAATTACATTCCTCAGACCACAGGGAGGTCCCGGTGGCAAGGAAAGGCCTAGAGTTTATTGGTCACCTACCTCATCCAGTAACTACCAATTAGTTTAAAGGTAATACTGTTCTGCCAATCACATTGTGCCTAAAGGTGACTGCCCTGAGAACTGTATAAAAGACCCCCACTGTACTGCAGCGCACATGGTTATTCTGCCTCCATGTGCAGGGTGGCCACAGCATGCTAGATATTAAATATAAATCCTCTTGCTTTTTACATTGATTCCTGTCTCCGCATGGTCCACTCAGGGGTTCTCTCTGTTAAGTTAAGACTCCCTTGAGTATTACAATTCTGGAACATTGCTCTAAGCCTCTGTATTTCATACTCTCAGCAAATGACACTCATGCTGTTTCTGGACAGGATATGAAAAAGTACATAAACTACCATTTTATATATGTATCGCATTAGGTTTTAAAAGTTGATAACAAGAGAAATCCAAGGAAAATAATCTTTGTTTTTACACTGCTCTTTGAAAATTATGCTAAGTCATCTAGTTGAAYACAGAGTAGGATCACAGTTTTAAATCTTAAATTTCTTCAAGTTGCATTAACTCTGGTTGTGTGGTATGGGAAAATTCCCTACTAGAAGATAAGAAATCTTGTATACTACATTGCCACACTTATGGTTCTGATGATACATAGGAAAGCACCATGGTACAAGACTCCATGGAGTTCTACTGGCTGTATTTATTATAAGTCATTTGTACAACAACAACAAAAACAACACAAGAACAACAACAAATTAAAAAGTACCACCTTATAAGTGTATGAAGGTTTCCTTCTTAAGAGAATGTTCAACGTCATTAGTCATTAGAGAAATGCAAATCAAAACAACCCTGAGAATTCACCTCACACCAGTCANACAGAGTAGGATCACAGTTTTAAATCTTAAATTTCTTCAAGTTGCATTAACTCTGGTTGTGTGGTATGGGAAAATTCCCTACTAGAAGATAAGAAATCTTGTATACTACATTGCCACACTTATGGTTCTGATGATACATAGGAAAGCACCATGGTACAAGACTCCATGGAGTTCTACTGGCTGTATTTATTATAAGTCATTTGTACAACAACAACAACAAAAACAACACAAGAACAACAACAAATTAAAAAGTACCACCTTATAAGTGTATGAAGGTTTCCTTCTTAAGAGAATGTTCAACGTCATTAGTCATTAGAGAAATGCAAATCAAAACAACCCTGAGAATTCACCTCACACCAGTCACAATGGCTAAGATTAAAAACTCAGGAGACAGGAGATGTTGGTGAGGATGTGGAGAAAGAGGAACACTCCTCCACTGCTGGTGGGATTGCAAGATGGTACAGCCACTCTGGAAATCGGTCTGGCAGTTCCTCAGAAAACTGGGCATGATGCTTCTGGAGGACTCTGCTATACCAGTCCTGGGCATATACCCAGAGGATTCCCTGGCATGCAATAAGGACACATGCTCCACTATGTTCATAGCAGCCTTATTTATAATAGCCAGAAACTGGAAAGAACCAAGATGTACCTCAGTGGAGGAATGAATACAGAAAATGTGGTATTTTTACACAATGGAATACTACTCAGCAATTAAAAACAATGAATTCATCAAATTCTTAGGCAAATGGTTGGAAATGGAAAATATCATCCTAAGTGAGGTAACTCATTCACAAAAGAACACACATGCAGTCACTGATAAGTGGATATTAGCCTAGAAGTTCTGAATACCCAAGACACAACTCACATATCAAATCATTCCCAAGAAGAAGGGAGAGGGCCCTGGTCCTGGAAAGGCTTGATGCAGCATTGCAGGGGATTACCAGGACAGAGAAGTGGGAGGGGGTTGATTGGGGAACAGATGGAGGGAAGAGGGCTTATGGGACTTAGGGGGAGGGGGAGCCAGAAAAGGGATAATCATTTGGAATGTAAACAAAAATATAGAAAAAATAAAATAAATAAAAATAAAAAATAAGTGAAGGTGATTCTAATGGAGTCTCTGAATACTGAAAGAGATGGAGCTCCAGTTGATCTTGTCTTTTCCACTGGGTTACATCAACTGAGCTGTTGGCCAAAGTGGTTTCATAAAAATACCCAAATAATTCAAGCCATTGACAACAAAAGGGGTTGTTTTTCAGAAACTAACAATAAGTCTTCATTACTAAAGACAAGACTAACACAACTCATTGTATATGAAGAGGTCAACCTGGTGCCTGCAAGAACATTTGACTCTTATGTTCCAGTGTCCTAGTTATGGAAAGGTGAATTTCAGGTTACACAAAGTGAAAAATATACATGGAACCAACCAAAAAGGCTTTGATCTACTATTTGTCCATCCTGCAGAAAATGCTAGGTCAATGAGGTCATGAATTTATTCAGAATAACGAATCAATATCTGATTTGACTTAAATACCAAAAGCACCCTTTTTAAATGTTATATATCTGTAAGCAAATATGTGTATGGACATTAGTGTAGCAGAAGTGTTTGTGGCCACAACAGTGCTAATGAATGAGAAGGTTTCTATATAGTGTAAAGCATAAAACTTTCATTGGAGCAGTCTACCAGCTGGTATTTAAATTTAAGACTATTCAAATCTATGACCTGCTATGTGGCTAGATCTTTACCTCTCTGCCACTGTTCCCATCAATCTGTTCTCTTCTCTGTCTCCCATTAAATCTCCTCCATCTGCTTTCTCCTCCCTCCATCATCTATTTCTATCCAGAAATTCTACCCTCCAATTCTTGTCCCAGGAAATGGATGTCAGATTTTTGTCTTACAAGCAATTGGATGTTTCACCAGACATTCTGTGAATTGCCTCTAGGCATAGAGAGTTGTCTGCACTTCAAGTATCTCAGCAGGTGTGGAAGAACAAGTATTTACAAATCTAAGACTGGTGATGGACCATAGAAATGACAATATCAAGATCCTACTATCATTTAGTTCTCCACCAGTATAGCAATCAACATTTGAAAATACATGGACACACCTGCATAAAAGTWTAGGAAATTCACCTCAACTTTTTTTTGTTTTGTTTTTGAGACAGGGTTTCTCTGTACAGCCCTGGCTGTCCTGGAACTCACTCTGTAGACCAGGCTGGCCTCGGACTCAGAAATCCGCCTGCCTCTGCCTCCCAAGTGCTGGGATTACAGGCGTGCGCCACCACGGCCCGGCTTCACCTCAACTCTTGTAGAGAATTCATGCATACCAGAAGAGAAAATTCAGGCCCACAGGTTGGAATGTCACATTGATGTAGACTAGCCTGGCTAGCTCTTTACCTCTTGTACTCCTGATTCCATCTATCTGCTCTCTTCTCTGACTCTCAATACATCTCCTGCATCTGCTTGGCCTTTCCTGCATTGGTCTCTCTGTCCAAAAATTCCACCCACCAATTCTTTTCCCAAGTATTGGACTTCAGGTTTTTCTAACAAGATATCAGGTGTKAAACAAATCTAAAACATCTTTATACTGACTCTAGGCAGAAAACTACCTGACTATCGAGTATCTGAGCAAGCTTGTAGACACAAATATTTAAGAATGTAATCCTGATTATTGAACATAGAAATGACAATATTATAGTCCTGCTAGCATTTATCTCTCTGCTGATATGGCAATCGACATATGAAAATACACTGACACACCGGCATATAATGTAAAGAGAAGTAACCTAGACAGACCTCAAGTATTCATGCAAAGCAGAAGGAATTGGAGTTGATATTTTAGAATGGCACTGATAAAGAGTTATCTGGCTTCAAATGTAAAGGAATAAACCTGATCCAGTTTTCTGAATTCTGAGATTATGCAAGCAAGCAACAGTTGCCTGTTTTATGCCTATAGAGTAATGTGATATAATCACACTTTGCATGTCAAAAACAACATAATTTATATTCTGGAAAACAAATTTTAACTCTTTCCATTTACATTAAGAACACAATGTCATTGTAAGAGCTAGAAACATCCATAAAATGTTTCTTATCTGTAGAGGGCAAAGGTTCTTATGTTGGAAGATAAGTTCTAGGAAAAGCAGGGAAGAATTACCAGAAGGATTGCTCCTCAATGGAAGTGAGTACACTCTTTTCGAACCAGAAGTGATTGAATGGATGTAGTAAGCATCTTACTTGAGTAAGACAGTCTTACAGTGAGCTGTGGTAGATATAGTGCCAGGCCACACCTGAGACTTACAGAATATTAAGTTTATGCCAGACTCTTCCTTCCTAGATCATTGAGTCTCAGTTAATAGAATCCTTTCTTAGGAGAGATGACACATGAACTTTTTAGCTTGGTGACCACTCCATTGTGTGTTTGATACTGATCTAGGCCTTTAGTATTAGGACAAAAGACATTCCCCCCACCTCCCATTTATTTATTTATTTATTTATTTATTTATTTATTTATTTATTTATTTTTGTGTAAAATATTTTTGAAATAGTCACACATTAGTGTATTTTGTGCACAGAAAATGGAGATAACTGTTACCAGGAAGACTTTCCCCAAAATTAAATGGTACTAATGCCTGTATATATATAAAAAATCAAAGGGAATCAATAACTAAAACTGTCAAGCATAGCCTAGTAGCCATCATGCTGTGTTTGAGAAACAACTGTCAGCAGGCCCCAGAATCAAATGTATATAGTGAACACATTGGTAACATATGCTGCTATGTTTAGTTAAGTCACTGAAAAAGAGGAACAAAGTTAAATACGTTAAAAATGCCAGAGAGTACATTATTTAGACTTAAAAACAACAGATCAATATATCTTCTCCACTTCACATGCCCCCTTGAATACACCTACAAAGCAGGTCAGAAAAGAGGCATCACTCAGCCAACAAATTCTCAGAAAATATAGTGACCAAAGAGATACCAGGGAAACAACTCCTGCCCAACAAGACAAAGCCCAAAATCAGCACCCCAATCCAAGATGCCTAAAAACCAGCATAGTTACAGTAACATCCACAGAACTACGGCACCCACAGAGTCAAGCTTTTCTATCATGACAGATTATCCTGAATATTCCAACATAGCTAAAAGTACAAGAAAAAATACCTTAAGAGACTTTAAAACAACCTGTATGAAGATGATAGAGATTCTT
>BDUI01008306.1:33633-43872 GCA_002335545.1 Apodemus speciosus
ACAAGCTCCCATTGTAAATGCAGCACAGGAGGAAGAGCTTGCTTTTCTTGCCAAAGCAATGAGTTGGTGAAAGAAACCCCAAGTCAGTTGTATAGTTGTATTTATCTGTTTGAAGAGGGYATGTGTGTTTATTTTTTCTGTAGAGAACAAATTATTTTCAGCTACAAAAGYGACAGAGAGATACATTTTACCCAAATATCAGAGAGCTTTTAAATCAGGAATGGCTGAAGCATCCAATGGTCCTCCTGGGTAAATTTTCTCTTTTATTTCATGGCAATAAATATGTACCTGTGTGTGCACACACATGCTTATGTGCATATGTATGTATGTGTGTATGTGTGTGTGTGTACATCTTTGTGTGAACATGCTTGTGTATGTTTGTTTTCATATGCCTACAATAAAGTCTTCCTTTTTATTCGCTTGTGATTAGAATGTAACAGGGTTCTGATAAATTGGAATTGAGCAAGAATTGGGCAGAAATGATGTGTRCAACTTCTGGTTAGTTTCTCCACAGGAAGGGATGATGCATCATCTTACTTCCTTCTTTGTCCTTGATAATGAGACTACAAAATTGTGGGAGGACTGGAGCTGGGAAGATTATATTGGATTCCAAAAAGCTTCATTTTGAAGGCAGCAGAGTAAATGGTTAGTTGATATCATGGCCTCTAATGTTCCTGTGGTGTCCATATGAGATTGGACCACCCACTTAGGAAGTAAGACACTGTTAAAAATAATTAGTTTATGTCTTTCTGTGGTAGCATAAGARTCAACATCTTATATCTCTATTCTCTCTAACAAGGGATCCCAAAGATGGTGACATCCTAGTAGGAAGAATCATTCAAATAAAAGTACTTTGGAGGAAAGTCTCTCATCCTGTAGGTGCTCATAGAAGACATTCTGTATGATCCCTTACATTTCAGATATGTTTAAATGATAGTGCCAATGTTTTGTCAGCCTAACACATTTTAGTAGATAATCAGTTTCTTATTTAGGTTGTAAGATGATAAAGAAAACTAGGTTGTATAAA
Source organism: Apodemus speciosus (assembly GCA_002335545.1). NCBI lineage: Eukaryota > Metazoa > Chordata > Mammalia > Rodentia > Muridae > Apodemus > Apodemus speciosus. The sequence continues at coordinate 34,661 of BDUI01008306.1, forward strand.
GACTGGCTGGCGGTGTTTACCTTATTAGGTAAGCACAAATAGACTTTGCATCACATAGATTTAAGTTGGTAGACTATAGAGTGTGGTATGTGATGTGTAATTCTCTGGCCCCCTGAAATCAGAGATTACATTACAGTTAGCTGGCTGCTTGGGTAGGTTCCTTTCTCTCTTGTATGAGTACCATTTAAGCTTTAGAATTTTTCCATTGGGCTTTATTTTTTTAAGTTAATATCATAAGGCCCTTGGGAATCTTGGAGATGATATATAATCCAACATTTTTATATTAATACAGACATGATCCATTCCTTCTACTTATAAGAGCCAAGAACTAATGAAAGCATACTTTGGAGGGAAATCTCAATTATGGCTGAGCAGGTTTTCAATGGATAGTCTTCACTCCTGTTGATGGCGCCAATGTAGATCTCTTAGGAATGTCTCCGTTGAGTTAGTAGGTGTCAGACCCTAGAATCTGAAACTATTCCCCATCTTGGTAGAATCAATTTTTTTCCTTTTTCTATTGGCTATTTTATTTATTTACATTTCAAATGTTATCCCCTTTCCCAATTTCCCCTCCCAGAGACCCGTCTATCCCATCCCCCGTCCTTAACACAGTGATTGGAATAAACAACTATCATATCACCATTTCTCTCTCCTGTCCACATTTTTTGCTCTTTTGAGGCAGAGATTACTGGCAAATCTTCCTCATCACAGACTTCCTCATGCTGCTGTTTTCCACTTTCCCCTTTCTCCTCTGTGGCTTTAAAAGCTGTGCAGTGGTCTGACATGATCCTCCAATTTTCAATCCTCTACACTTCATTATACTCAACCTGGAATAGTTCAGTAAGTGGTAAATCTGGACATCTCTTTCACACTCCCCATTGGTCTCCGCTGTCACTGCTGTCCTTTTCTCTGTGTCTTCAGGAGGATCTCCAGTTTCTTAATCTCCTCTATTAGTTATCTATTTGCTCAACTACCCATTCACCTAACAAACATTCTCTAATACATTTTTCTCCCATGTGTTTGATATATACAAATGAATATGACCATTGATTCATTCAACAAATATGCATGGTGTTTATGTAGTATTAAACAAATTCTATGCAGCATGTGCTGAATAGTGGGCAAGATAGATTCTCAAAGACCATTAACCTAATGATTGTTCTTTAAGTCAAAAGAACACAGATTTATCACATGCATTTATAGAAAGGGTACTTATTCTAATTATTATGATAATGTGCTGGGATATAATTATATAATATAGTCTTTTATGTATTTGCCATATAAACTGCAATGGAAGGAGTCAAAGAAAAGAAAGGAAGCTAATGGACTTGACATCTCATGGCTGTCAAATGATGGAGTTCTTTGTTTCAATTCTAAATCCTGCTTGTGTTGAAAGAGGACTATTATCACCAGAGAGTTGAGAACTACATACACAGTACATAAAACTTTTAATCCATTCTGATTAAAATCAATCTACAGATACCATGCAAAATTTCCATCAAAATTCCAATGCCATTCTTCATAGAAATTGAACAAGTAACCTCAAAATTCAAATGGAAACACAAAATACCCAGGATATCAAAAACAGTACTGAGCAATTAAAAGTACCACTGAATATAACACCACTCCTAATTTCTGATAATAATGGAGCTATAGTAATAAAAAGCATGGTACTGTTATAAAACCAGACACATTGATCAATGGACTAGAATTGAGACCACAGATAAAGCTCATGCTCCTACAGCTACTTGTTTCTGACAAAGTGGTCAAAAACACATGTTTGAGAAAAAACGATACCTTTAGTAAATGATGCTGCTGAGAAATTAGGGAATGTGCTTCTGAATAGCATAGAATCTATTAGGATCTTAGGAGCATAGGCATTAGGATCAACAATTGGCAAGTGGGACCCCATGAAACTAAAAAATTCTATACAGCAAAGGACACCAGCCTTTGAGTAACACAGTAAACTATAGATATAATAGGATAACATCTTTTGTCATGTTTTTTCATTATCCACATATGGAGCACCCTTCATTTCCTACCCAGGGCAGACTACTCCCCTACAGCTCTTGTGCTTCTTGTCTTAACAGTATTCCACTGCTTCTGCAGAGCACAGTAACACATGGGTGAGAAATGAGAAAGAACCATGGGTACTGGAAGAAAATTTAATCAACGCAGAGAGTTAGATAAAGCTGGAGGAGTTTGCTGGCTGGTTTTGTGTGTCAACTTGACACAGGCTGGAGTTATCACAGAGAAAGGTGCTTCAGTTGAGGAAATACCTCTATGAGATCCAGCTGTAAGGCATTTTCTCAATTACTGATCAAGGGGAGAGGGCCAAAAATGGGTGGTGCCATCCCTGGGCTGGTAGTCCTGAGTTCTATAAGAAAACAAGCTGAGCAAGCCAGGGGAAGCAAGCCAGTAAGTAACAAGGCCCTCCATGGCCTCTGCATCAGCTCCTGCTTCCTGACCTGCTTGAGTTCCAGTCCTGACTTCCTGTGGTGAACAGTAATGTGGAAAGTATAAGCTGAATAAACCCTTTCCTCCCCAACTTGCAACCTGGTCATGATGTTTTGTGCAGGAATAGAAACCCTGACTAAGACAAGTAGTTAAACCTAAATGACCAGCAGGAAGGGCAGGGCAGCAGAAGGAACTGCTTAAGCAAAGGCATGGAGACAAAAAAAAAAGTATTGCAGAGTTTGACAAAAAGTTTAGTGTTCCACGATCTGGTCAGAGAGGAGAGACTCTGGCAGAAAGTCTTTGGGGCTGGGCTATGCAGAGACACCCAGACAGATGGTGAAGGTGGAACTCAGTTTTGAGCATCACTGAAGCTACTGAGAGGATCATCATTAAGTTGAAGTCTTTAAAGAATGCAGAGACAGATATAGGGTTGTAATACAAAAGAGATGATTTCTTTACAATATTCCCTGACTTCCATACTGCTCCAAGAGCCCCTGTGGTATCATCATGAAACAGCTAAGATTGGAAAGACAAAACATCCTCAGATAGCATGTTAAACACTCTATCAAAAACCATGACAGAGATAGGAGATTCAGCCTTGAGCATATGTTGCCAAGAAGAGCTGGGAGAGACATGGTTAATCTGGGATCAGCCACCATCTGAATAAAAGAATCTATGGGAGCTAACTGTGTCAGCTTCTCACTCCAGCCGATTACAAATTATTCCATTTCTGGCAGAGGTATACTTGCTGGCTGTTTCATGTGGTAACACTGGCTTTGAAAAGGGAAACACTAGTSTTAGTGAAGGGTGTAGCTAGCAATTTGAAATTGGTACACACRGCAGTCAGTCTATTGCTCCCCATCCTCATCGTCCCCCCCGAAGTAAGTTTGCCATTAAACACAGTGTGAGATCCTGCCCAATGGGGGTGCATGTCCTCCACCCTCTCCCCTTGCCTCTGTCTCATACAGACACAACAGAAATAAAGCAAACTCACATTCAGATAGCTTTTTCGAAGTACTTTATCATTGCGCTTTCTGCCTCCTCGTCTTTTCAGAAGACACAAGGTAAGAGGGAAGACGATAGCTAGAAAGAAAGGGTGGCAGGGAAGGAAGGGATAAGAGGAKAACACACTTATGTCTCTATCAAAAAGGGCAAGGAAGGAAGAGATCAGATCGGGAAACTAGCTTCAMGCACTTTCATAAGCACATATTAAAACCCTTATGCGGGGYTGTGAAGACCTCCAAGCAGACCAAGACAGTCTCTAACATCAAGTTTTCCAGGTTTGGCTAGGGAGGCCTATGCACATGTGTGTACCAAATATAAAACCTTGGAAGTCTTTAATTGGCATGAAAGCCATTGCATTGGAAATCATAGTAGTGCAAGAGAAAGAATTAATAACAAAATTTAATTGTTTACTTATTAATCTATCTATCTATCTATCTATCTATCTATCTATCTATCTATCTATCTATCTATCTACTTTGTGTGTCTGAAGACAGAGATATGGGTATGTGCCATAGTGCCAAAGTGGAGGCCCCAGGACAACTTACAGGAGTCAGATTCTGTCCGTCCCTGTCGGTTTCAGGGGTGAAATTTAGGACATCAGTGTAGGTGACAAGCACCTTTTCATACTGAGCCATCTCACTGAGAAATTATCTTTTTAAAGGTAAAACATGATTTAGGCATTGTTCAAATGTCTGTAATGAGGAGATCCACTCCAGTGAGAGCACAGACACAGGGGCAGAGTCAGCATTGCTGGTCCTAGAATGAGAAGTCCCCTGATGGCAGTATGATAAAAGGTAAGCAGTGAGGTGAAGGAACATGAGGTGACTAAGAGGAAGGACTATAGCAGACCACAGGCCTGGTGAATATGAGTGCCACGCTGCTGCTATCCATGGAGTTTTCTTAAAGCAAGAGGGGGAGCTGGAGAAGGCTTTCAGGTGTGGAAGTGCTGTGATCATTTCAAAAAGCTTCTTCCCAAGGCGGCATAGATGTTGAGCAGCAGGAGAGAAAGATTGAAGGGATGAAGACAAAAGCCATCTGTGGAAATATGAGTTCCTGTGATTGCTACAGACATCTGGAACCTATGCTGGGTCTTATTAGAGGGAATGGTTTTAACACCTTCTAACTCTACTTCATACAACCTGTGTGTTCCAAGTTCATATGTTGAAATTCAGTCCCTAAGGCGATGATGATCTTAAGAGAGAAGGCCTTTGGGAGGGCACAGATCTAAGGAGTGGAACATGTCCTCTTCGAAAAGAGGCCCGAGGGGCTCATTTGCCTTGTCTTTCTGCGAGACAGGGAGAAGGCACAGAATGAAGCAGGGAGCAAGCTCTCAGTTAGCACAGAAATTYGTCAGCTCTTGATCTTACAGTTCCCAGCCTGCAGAACTGTAAGGAGTTCTTTGGTATCTATCTAAGTTCCCTAGTCTGAGGGAGTTTGTGATAGCAGGCTAAAAGGGCTCAGACACTACTACTGTTCTACAAGTGACAATGATAAACCAGCCTTAGTTTTTCTGTTGTTCCTTTATTTTCCATGTTAGGTGCCAGCTATCTTGTTCTGGTGAGTTCTGCCAGGTCTGGGATCCCATTTCCAGAATGTAYGACTCTGCTTTGCTCCCACTGGCTCTGGGTCCTTTCACAAGGGATGGAAACTTGTTATTGTTTGAAATACGAATTAGAGACATTTATTACCATTGTGCCCACCTTTTTAGATCATTATTTTTTTAAAAGGAATACATTCTGCAGTGATCAATTGTACTTACCATACACAAGCTGCTTGGGATTCCATTTGCACGTCATTATCTTCTATCCASCAGACCTTGAACAGCTCATTAACATTGAACAGTGGGTTCTATATTTAAAAAGAAAAATAAGGATTTCTTTATAAATTATTGCTGTGTGCACGATATATATGCTTGTATGTCTGTATATATGTAAGTGGAAGTTYACACAAGACACACRTGGAGATCGGAGGAAACTCTTAGGTGTCAGGGTTTGCTTTTTATCTTGTTTGAGGCAGGGTGTCTTGTTTTTTGGTTCGTGTGTACCTCTGCAGTRGCCCCTGAGCTTTCAAGCACTCTTCTGCTCCGTTATCATCATGCTCTAAGAGTGCTGGGATTATAGATGTGTACAACTATGCTGCCTTTACCTGGGTTCTGGGGTTCACAGCTCAGATCCTCTCACTTAGGTGGCAAGTGCTTTAGCTAATGGTTCTCTTCCCAACCCTAAACACACGTGTTTCTTAAATAAATGACCAAATGGTGTTTCTTAGCAATATTTTTTGACATCATCTTTGAATGAGTAAATAGAGTTGAAGGTATTAAAGACAATCAATAAATAAAATGATAGTCTTTTCCCTTGCCTATCTACAGTATTCAATATTCTTCAATAGTTTCCTTATTATCACTTGATGCCCTACTGTGTCTCTTTGTAGACTCATCAATGAATCAATGGTCAGTCAAATATTGTAGCAGCTAGAAGTGACATGTGGATTGTGACCACTTAATCTTGTATTTCCTGGTTGTACGAACACATTATAGAAATAGCAATTATGCAGTACAGATTAGTTGGGATGTATAGTTGGAAAACGTGAGTTTAAATGTCAATTCTGTCACTTATGGATCAAGTGATTTGCTAAAGTCTTAAAATCTTTGACCTTGTAGTTTCTTGTATCAGCATAACACATAACTGCCTGAATAAATGGCTTAAGTGGAGTTCAGGAGGGCCATGGAAACCCAGAGTAGAGACAAGAAGGGATATGTGTATGAAGGTGTCTCAGAAAGAATGTTGGACATTTCAGTAGCCCATTCATTATTTACGTTATACAATGATCCGTCCTAGAGGACTAGGAATTCTCTGGAGATGGCAATTTCTGAATTTTTAACCTTTTAAAAAAATAAGAACTCAGAAATGCCCTTCCTAGGATGTTCCCAACACTTCCTTGTTCTCTATCTTACTGGGTGTAACAGAATCTAGTAAGGGAGTGTTAATGTTGTAGTCATTGAATCTGAGTTCAAATTCTAGCCCTGTTTCTTCCTGACGATGTGGTGTTGGGTAAGTCAGATGACCGCAGAGACACAGCTCCCATGGAGAGGATGCATGAGGACAACACTCCCACAACCCAGAACAGCTCCTGCCTGGCATGTAACAAAAGCTCAATATTCCCTTTGTTCTTTYTTTCCCTCCTTCTCTCAGTTCCTCCCTCCTGCATCCCTCTCTCCCTCGGCAAGTTCCCCTGACCTTCTGCTCCTTTGGCTGAGCCGATTTAGTTGTGGAAGCAGAGCGACTTATGGTTCATTTCAGGACACAGATATTTTGAGCTGTTTGTTTTCCAGCCTACAGTCATGTTTTCCAATTCAGGTTATGTTTCCTGCTGGAAAATTGGGCCCTCACAAGAGCTGTTGGCAGCCACAGACTGATCTGGTTGAGAACCATCCCATCCCTTGGCAGACAGTGGAAGAGCACCGCTYGGTGTGTGCATGTGCGGGCAGCAATTCACATCCYTCTGAGGTTGGACTGATCGCCAGAGTCACTGCTGGCATAACTCCGGCTCTCCCAAGATRAAGAGCCCWTTTTCTAACTTACTAGTTACATGTTTCCTTGCGTGTGGAATGCAAAGGCACTGGAGTGGACAAAGCTGAGCTCTGCTTATGTCCTCTGTCAGAGGCACAGTGTGAGTTCCCAGTTTGTAGGTCCCTGTAAATGTGAACGTTTCCCTTTGGTGGGATAGATAGAAACCATTCCTGACTTCTGGCTCTTATACCTTGCCTTTGATGAGTCTCTGCTGGCTTTGATGTTAGATTTATCTGGAAATCAGGAGGTCTGGTTTGGAACACTTTCTGTTCTTCTGAATCCATCCCTTGCAATATCATCCAGAAACCTCTGTTTTATTCTTTCCTCTAAATTTTATTGTTTTTTCTTTCTCTTGGTGTTTTCAACCCAAGTCTAAGCTCATACTTCTGACATCGAATATGCTTGCTATGCTATCTGTTTCTTAACTCCTTACGTTTTGTTTGCAGTTCAGGGCATGTGGTCTTCAGCATGGAGCGTACCACAGAGAACTGGGGACCATTCGTTTCTTTCTCTTCCTCTCTTCTATCTCCCTTTCCTGGTCAATCAGTCAGCTATGCCTATGTCCTAAAGGTCTCTTGAATTATTTCTTCCTATTCTTAATTCTCTAATTCTACCCCTATAGCATAGACTTTCTCATTGTGATCATCACAAAAGGCCCCTGTAATGTTCAATTTCATAACTCATCTTGACTGGGATAAAGGATGCCCAAACAGCTGATAATCTGTCAATCAAGTGCCTAAGGGTGTGTTCCTAGACAAGCTTAGCACTTAAATCCATACATGCAGTAAAGAGGATGTGCACTGTGGWGTTTGGACTATAATCCAACCTGTGAGGGGCKTTGATATTAAATTTATCTGGAAATCAGGAGGTCTGGCTTGGAACACTTGAAATGGAGTAATCATGTTGAAGAAGGCTGGTGTTTTCCCCATTCCCAGTTCTTGCTGTGGCAAAGCAGTCTGTGCACACCCCCTTTTTGACAAGAGCTTCTAACCTTTAGGACTTCAYACCTGTGTAGGGAACTACCCCATCAGCAACCCTAATTCTCAGTCCTTTGGATTTGGACCAAAAGCCACCATTGGCTTCCATGCTTCTGCTGCTTGCCAACAGTAAGTACATCACAGGACTTCTCACACGTCTCAGTCCTGTGAGTCCATCCCCAATATAAATCTTGTCTCCTGTATCTTGGCATATCCTGTTTCTCTGGAGAACCCTGATTAATACACCTCTTCCCTTTCTCTTTTCTTTTGCACAGTTTATGGTCCAGTGCAGCAAAACTCAAATCCAACTGTGTAACACCCTTGCTTAAAATATCTGTCACTTGTTCTTCCTCGATCAGCCACAGGATTAAGTGATGGTACAGGAAATAAGTTCATCCTCCACACATCAGCCCCCCCTTGAACTGCTTCATTAAAAATGTTAAATTCCATAATATCCTGGGATAGAACTTTGTCTGTGATTTTGCTATTTCTTCTACAATCTTAACCACATATTTTGCCTATTTGATCATTTATTGATTTAGGAAATTGTTAGCACCAGCAAATCCTTGTACAGAAGATTCTTCCCACGATCCCTAAAGTGTTTTCTAGCTTGAAAAGATGTAATTCTGAAAAACCTTTTATATTCAAGATCACCTGCCTTCTGAGTTTAAAAGAAGGTTTTTTTTTTTTTTTGGTTGTTTTTTTTTTTTTTTTTTTTTTTTTTTTTTTTTTTTTTTTTTTTTGGTGTCTGCTATAGAAACTCTGTCATGGGCTAACAATGCCCTCTGAAGACTGTTGGAAATCGAAGCTCAAATCCACAGAAGTAGCCATGGCGTTGTTTGTTGAGATAAATCTTGRAGCAAAATAGTGGATAAAAACTATGCTGATGCTAGGAGAGAGAAAATGTGAGCTCAGAGATCTCAAGGGACTTGACATTTCCATCCATCATGGCCAGCAAGCATGGAAGGGGAATGACTGGGTTTAATGTGAATCCTCTGGATTGAGTTAACCATTTGGAAATCATGAATAACAATCACTTTCTCCATTAAGGCCCGATTCTTGTCACCAGTTCTAATAAATACGTACCACATTGTCCATGCATCAATGTTACAGAATTCTTCAAAGAATGTCTCCCGGGGTAGACATGCATGTGTAAGCCTGTACAAACATAATGTGTGTGACACACACACACACACACACACAC